>JAQQAC010002701.1:5578432-5737786 GCA_029783875.1 Phataginus tricuspis | reverse complement strand
CAGATTCCATAAAAGAGCTACTTTTATTTTATAAAAAGTTAGTGTTACTCTATAAGCAGAGTAGGGATATTTCTGTTGTCATTGATTCCATGGACTTTGAGTCGTATGTATGCTTTCATGCCATAAATCACAAGACTAAATTATAGTTTCTTCCCAAGCAAGATGAAATGGATTTGAATTGGATACCAGAAAAGAAAACTGCTGTGCTGTTTGTCACGGCCGGCCAGTTTTGTTCAACTGAAGCAACGGGAATATGTTGAAAACTGGGCTGTTTCCATAAGGTCATTATGAAGCTTAGTTGTGGAATTGCCAGTGGAAAATTTCAGAGCCCTCCCATGGAGCATGGATGTTTCAGTACAGCTAAGGTGGCAATCTTCTGTATATCCACTGCTCAGCACAGCAAAATTCATTTTCTGAAAGGAACTTTCAGTACCTTGACACAAGTCATTTGAATTAAATTTTGGATGATTATCTTTTAATTCTATTGCTTCTTGTCAGAGTAATATTTAGAGAAATTTATTTTTAAACCTTTACATTATGAAGAGGCAAATATGTGTAAATAGGCTTATATTTTCACAATCATTGGGGGAGTAAAGAAAGAAATATGAGTCATCACAAAAAAAAGAATTAGGTATTCAGAAATTCTTCTTGGAAAGTTCTCATTGTGGTACCAGAAAAATAAACATTCTCCATACTCACTGATAATTATTTTTTCCCAAATACTAAAGTAAATAAATGCAAATTCACCATATAAATAGTTTAAAAATTTACAGTGAAATTATAGATTGCTAGTCCAGGTGTGTCAACTCATATCCCTTATTTCATTCTTGAAGAAACTTAAAAGCCTCCAACCATAACATTCATTTAAATGCCTTTATTATTTATTGTTTTAGTTATATGCAAAGTTAGACACCATGAAGACCTAATCCAGGATTGAAGGGTCTCCTTTTTCAGAAATAGACTCAATAGATGAACATTTAAGAAAGTAATGGCTGTGATCAAATGATCACTCTTCTACGAAACACTAACTGCAAAACTGCAAAGTTGTTTATATTTTGCAGCTGCTTTAATGCTTTTTTGTAAATCCCTCCCAAATGTTTGCCTTTCCACTGCCTTTTAGGTCACTGTTTATAATAACTAAGTAAGAAAAAAAAACGGCAACTAGAATAGTAAGCAGATGGCTAACACAGTCCCCTCCACACAGCTCCTGCTAATATAGAAGTCTGCTCAAGACTACATGGTAAATAGTGTTCGTCACAGGTGGGATCATTAGCCCTTTAGCCCCTTCATTAGCTCCTTGGCTCCTACAGTTCAGCATTAAGGGCACCATAACGTCCCATTCCCGAGGCCTCTGTACTATTCCATCAGCTCCCTACTAATGGTGTGTGTGTTTACCGCAGCTGCATTACAGAGCTTCATACTGAATGCCCTAGAATCAGCCCCACACAGTTGTGGGCCTTTGACACACACTGGTAAACTCTGGAATGAACTGTGCTTATTAGATCCCACCAGGAAAGTGAGTTTCTTAGTATAATTAGCTCCCCTGAGAACAATGGCTGCCTTCACAGCTGGAAAGCTGGGAAAAAATTTATTCTAAAGTATGGGGAGCACTGAAAAGTCACCTGTAATTAAATTTCTTTCCTCTCTTTTTTTTCTCTTCATTCCTCTCATTTGTATTTGTAGTTTCGTTTTCCTTAACGTGTCATCTTCATCCTAATGAGCAGAGCATAACTTTATAATTTGGTCATTAAAAACACTGTTTGATGAAGATCATGTCTTTAAGTACTATATGACTTAAACTTTTCTCTTTCAGTTCAAGTTCAGTGGGTAAACATTACGCGCGTGCACACACACACACACACACACACACACACACACACACGAGATACTTGGGGGAAAAAAAGGCGCAATTATTTAGATTATCCCTAAGTAGACAAAATGCTTGAATGGACTCTGATTTTTACAGAGGATGTCTTTTGTGTGATTTCCTCTAAGCATGATCTTGATTTTGGTATAAGGCCATTCTCCTATTACTTCTCATTTCCTCCTGGTATTTTCCTATTCTCCTTTCTGTCTGCTGTTTTTCACTCTGCCATCCCACTACAGCCTTCCTGTTTATAGCTGAAAGCCTGTTGACTTCGGTTATGGATGTACCAATTATTGTTTTAATGGTTTCCAGCTTCTCTCCGGTGGTAAGGTAAGCTGTGTAAGCAACGCATAGCAGGTGATGGCAACAGCCATTATCGCAAATGTAAATGACTGGATGGCCTCAGACTACAGTTCTTATTCATATGGGGGAATGAGCCAGGGTCTCATACCATCCACTGTAATGTGCCAATATTTACCTTGTAAATGGCCGTCTCTTGAGGCATAAGACCAGTTTATTTATGGACTGAAGATTGTAAAGAAAATCTAAGCAGTCCTGAGTTCATTTCTTTAGACTTGGGAAATGCACGCTTTGAAGGTAACTGGGAAACAGAAATGCTAATAACTATGGTAATTAAAGTTATCTTGCAGTTTCCAGAGTTCTGTTATAAACATCTTACTGAGTCAACTATGAAAACAATAGAAGTCAGTCTGTTCAAATAGCTGACACTATAACTTCAGAATCTCTGAATCTGGGATTTTAAAAAAGTCTACAATAAAGTGAAGATTTTTTACTCCCTAATTTTCCTGCTCCAAGGCTATATTTACACAACACAATCAACCCTGCTGTTTCAATCAAGTCAGTAAGAAAAAAAGTCAGGAGAACCAGATGTTTGGCATTTTGTATATGAAACAGCTGGTTGATTGTCTGGATTTTTCATTTTTGAACTAATCTTTCTGTCATGATATTGAAACATCCTGCAAACTGATTTCTTTGCTTTTGAAATATAAATAGCTCCCTTTAGAGGCATGGTATGAGGTTTGCTACCTTAGAATTAATCAGGAATTATTTAGATTGGGTAAAGATAGTGAGGAAGAGAACGCACTACCCAAGGAAAATTAAATTGTTAAGTTTCAATAGCATTGCTATAAATTTTACCTTAAATTCTCTTCAGCTGCAGTGTCATAACTGCAACAGTTTAAGGAATCAACTATTGATTGTTTTTATTTTTAAAAGGAAATATAAAAGATCTTTGAAGATATAGAATTAATCAATATTTGAATCTGTGATTTTGCTGTATTAGAATTTGCGTCTAATTTTATAAGTACCTATCCCTTTTACTATTACAGCTTTATATTTACACAGAATTTTATATTTATCAAATAATATATTTTTAAAAGCAGTGTGCATATAGCCAGTTAAAGCAATTACATCTTCAGAAAGGAAATCTTACATTAACAAATTACAATGCTAAAAACACAAAATAAATATGTACATGACAAAGACAATAAGGTCAAATAAACGTTATCAGTTTTTCTAAGAGGCTTTTGTTATGTTGTCCTTAACATAACTATAATCACATAATACATTCTAATTTCTGAGTCTCGGCCCTAATCATTAGTTTTAGATTTACCTACCTGTGCCAAGTGATATAGTGAACTGAAAAAATATCTGGATATTTCAAAGCAGTATTTTGCTACCATCATTCAATGACTCAACAATAAAATACATATTGAAAAATTGTTCTATGAAAGATATTATGCCAGGCACTTTCAGAAGGCAAAATGTTTGTATAATAACACCTGTTCAAGTAATAACAGCAGAAGACATTGAACATGTAAAATTAACAATGCAAATAACAGACAGTTGTAATTTTGGGGGGATGATTATTTCATGCTAGAGGCAACTAGGAATGTGCATACTGAATGAGCTGGGTATTAGCAGTGACTGTAATTCTGAGAACTGGTGATGAGGAGATGACATTCCCGGTAGACTGAGCAAAAGCACACTGAAGAGAGAGCATGATCAGAGGTGACTGCTAGATCTGTATGCAAAAAGCACCAGCAGCACCAATGGCACAGAAACATGAATCCAGGCCATTAATGATTAATTCTTGTAATATAGGCCACATTTAGTAAGCAGATGGAATTCAGTGCAATGGGATAATATAGAGAAAGTAATATTTTATAATTCTTAACAATGTAAAAAAAAAATGTTATTATGCTGGCTGTTATGGTTTGAATTGTGTCCCCCCCCAAAAAAGTTATGTTCAAATCCTAACCCTAAACATTTCTGCCAACGTTTTTGGAAATAGGGTCATTGTCGGTTTTATTAGTTAAGTTAAAATTGGTCATACTGGAGTAGCATTGGCCCTAATCCAATATGACTGGTGTCCTTATAAGATGGCCATATGAAGTGAAGACAGAGACAATGAGGAAGACTGCCAACTGAACACAAAGACACAGGTGGGAGTTACGTAGCTGAAAGCTAAGAAAAGACAAAGACTGCTGGCCGACCACTAGGAACAAGAAAGAGGCAAGGAACGGTTGTTCTACAGGTTTCAGAGGAGTGTGGCCCTGCCAGCAGACTTCTAGCTTCTGAAAAATTATAATTTCTATTATTTTAAGCCACCCTGTTTGTGATATGTTATGGCAGCCTGGCAGGCTAACACATTGGCCGCATAAGGACACAATACAGGCCATGGTTTCGACCCTATGTGCTTGCATATGGCTACAGGGGTTCTAAATCAAAATTCATTTTGTTTGTTGGTTGTTTCTCTTAGTGTTATTTTAATTCAATTTTACCTTGGGAAGGTAAGAGACATATTTGACAAATTACCAAAATGTTGTAAGATTATTCTGTTGGTTAACTATAAATAATATATGTGCACTATAATATCTAAAGCACCAATATCTAAACACAGATATAGATATCAAGATAAATTGATATTTGAATTTAGGCTTATTATGATACTATGACAGAAAAATCAAAATGATATTGAGATAGATTAATGGAGATTGATTTTGATAATATTTATATTACTAAGCAAAGAAATGTTCATCCAGATCTAAATACTTAGCTTAATCCTAGTTGCTACTCTCAAAAAAATATATAGTGGGACCTCATTGAAATATACATAAAAGAAAAAAGTCTAAGTAGATGAGTTAGAAACAAAGTCTGGGAAAAATATGGTTACAGATCTGTAAAATTAAGCAGTATTAAAAACATGAGTAAAGCTTCAAAGCTAGAAACAGACTTAATATGTCCAGGGAAGGGTAAGGAGGACTTAAGGACTTAAGTCAAACATGACTACATAAATAAAATAGTAACAATAACATAGCTAATATGTTTTATTTTTTTATATGAAGCATAATTCAAAGTATACTTTAAGCACTTTATCATTACAAAGCAATCACGTGAGGTAACTACTATTATTATCTTTGGTTTATAGATAAGAATGCCGAAGTACAGCAAAGCTGGGTTACTAGCCTAGGGTCACTCAGGTGCTCAGACGGACAAATGGCATTTAAACCTACCCCAACTTCAGCGTCGTCAAACCAATACAATACCTCTCAACCTACCAAAAGACGCACATTTATTAATTTTTTTTGTCAGATTGGTAATTTAGCAGATGTTGACTATTTACAAAATTGCAAATATATGAAAGTTCAAAGGAGAAAATAAAAACAAGTATACTCCTAGCAATCATAGATAAATTACTTTTTCATTTTGATATGCCACCAAACATGTGTGGGTTTTAGGTGTGTGCCTGTGCTTATATGGATGTCTCTCTTAATAATACATTAATAAAAGTAGGGTAAACTGTACCTCTGATGGCTTATCTCTATCACTTATTTGATATACAATTTTGGGGGGATGCAATTCATTTCTTAATTTTCCTCTTTCATAAATAACTATGCAGTTCAATCTTTAAATGCCTTGAAGTTCATTTTTTGATAAATTTTAGACATGTAAAGTTTCTTTTGAAAACTCATTTTCAAAAAATAATTTTACAAAAATATAAAATAATGTGTGTCCATGTCTGTTAAAATAATTTCTTTATTATCTATTGAAAATTAATATATAAACATAATACTTTCACATGTAGTCATATATTTTAATCAGTTTTTCCAAAAAATGCATTATTTTTCAATTCAGTGTTAACTTTTTAAACATTTCAACAATAAAAACCTATTTTTTAATTAAAAAAATGATATCTACATAGGGACAATGACTAAAATGCAATCTTGTTATGAACTTATAATGAATATGCAAGAAAAATAATTCAGCGGAACTATATTTTGTTTCTCTTAATTTGATTTTATAATGTTTGAAAACTTAAAATTAATTTCATTTTGTTCAAGATAAATTAGCAATATTCAATTCAACTATTAATAACCGGAGGATATTTTAAGGTGTTAAGAAATAACAATTACTGAAAATGGCAGTGCAAGCGTTCAGTCATTGGTATTTATACATATAAAAAGGGAGGAAGGAAACAAACTATAATGTGAGAACTACAATGTTGTACAAAATTGCATTGTGCAACTCTTTGAATATTTTAGGGTAATCTGTGCATATTTAAGTTTGTTTTAAAGATACAAATTTCTGGAATTAAAACTATTCAGTATTGAAGAGATGCACATTTTTTTTAATTAAATTGCTCTCCAGAAGTTTTATATCAATTTTTGTTAGCAGGTACTGTTTAAGATACTAATTAGGCCTATCAAAATTTAATTTCAGAAAACAAAGTTAGACAATAGGTATATTTGTTAACTTATTAATGATTAATATTAATCATGCTAATGGTATTGTGAGATACTGTATTTCTTTACAACTTTTCTTCTTGGACCTCTTAATTAAATCACCTAACTGAAAGAAAAGGGTAAAAAATAATTTCACTTCAATATTAATGAAATAAATTTTACCTTGTATCACAAATCATCACTTCCTTTTGAGATAGGGAGGCAGCAAAGCATAATTCCTGCCTGGTTAGAGTACAGTGTGGGCCTTGAAAAATATCTTACTGAGGCTTCAGGAATGTAGAAAAAAACAGGGTGCTTGAGGTCAAAACAATGTAATGATGAATTCCCCACCGGGACCCAGTAATATAGAACAGCTCATTGCTTATAGTCATGTAGGCCCATTAGTTCACAATAGGGTATCTGGGAGACCTTCACAGAGATAGGTTAAAATATTACTAGCATTCTGGCTGATACTATGGAAGCATAAACTCCCACTGCAGCAAGCATAAAACCCTAGATACGGAGACCCCAAACGGAAACCTTGCCCCGCCCTGCACCTGCGGGCAGTTCCATGCTTTCTCTGATCCTGAATAAAGCTCTCTCTCTCTAACTGAATAAAAACTCTCTGTAAATCTCCTGCCTTGCTCATTCACGAAGTTCACTGTTCAACTCCACCACCAAGAATCCCGTCATCACTTGGTAACTTACACAGCTATTTTCACCAAATGACACCTAGAGGTCCCAATAACTTTCTTCTCTGCACTCCTATTAAGTCATCAAAAGTATTCAGCTTATCTCTTTAATAGTTTCAATTTCATATGCAATCATATTTTGCTCAGCACATTAGAGTGGACCACTAATACGTTAGGTTATATATATCACTTTTAGTAAAAGATAAGTTGAACCAACACATTCAGTATGTTTTTATTTATTCAAAATTACAAAAGTCTGTTGGTGTGAATATATTATGCATGCAATGAGGCATATACAGAAATGTTTAAAATGTAAGATCATATACACAGATACATATACATAAAGTTCTGTTTTTGCAT
Organism: Phataginus tricuspis; assembly: GCA_029783875.1. Taxonomy (NCBI): domain Eukaryota; kingdom Metazoa; phylum Chordata; class Mammalia; order Pholidota; family Manidae; genus Phataginus; species Phataginus tricuspis. The sequence goes on along the minus strand of JAQQAC010002701.1, from coordinate 5,730,122 downwards.
ACTCAGATGGATCTTTAAAATGGATCATTCAAAAAATCATATCTCTAGGCCAGCTACTGGCAAACTTTAAGCAAAGGGCGCATAGTCAATATTTTAAACTTTGTAATTCATATTAACTCTGTTGGATTTTTTTATTGAATTCTATTTGACACGCAACCTTGTGTAAATCTAAGATTTACCTGTTAATTTGTTACATTTTATTTAATATGATTACTATTGTAGCAATAAGTGACACCTCTATCACATTACATAATTCTTTTTAAAAATGTTTTAACAACCCATTAAAAATATTGAAAAATTATTAGCTCTCCAGTCATCTGAAAAGGGTCTGAGCCAGATTCAGACTCTGGCTGATAGTAATTTGGCCACCTGTGCTCTAGACTATGACTACCCTGAGCTTGAATGGATTATATTTTATTGTTCATGTGGTATACCCACAGCATGTAGCATAGTGAATGGTATAGTCTAAGCCTTAAAGAAACTGTGTAACTAACACTAATTTACACAACAAATAAATAATGAAAAGATTAACCTAAGACAGGACACATTACATAGAGGAACACTTAGTTCTACAAAATTGAGGCACTGATTTCAATACATTGGCAGGCATATCTCACTTCAGAACTCTAACTATAATATGAATAGCTAGTGAAAGATTGTCTAATGTAGCAAAACTGCCTCATCTATTTCAGATTTTATTTCTTTAATTCTGTTATTCTTATTGGACACTGCATTACTGTTATTATCCTATAAATGTGTGAAGATCTGGTCATTGAAATAAGACCTTCATTACTATTTGTAGAAAATAGTTCTTTGTTTATACATCTGTTCACAGATCATTTTACTAGTTTATGTTACCTTTAATAACTATTTACATTAATATTTGAAAATAGTGTGTTGCCAGTAGAAACATTTTTTAATTTGAATTAAAAATGCAACAGGAGCAGCTTTCCTGTTCAACATGCTTTTGTCTAGTTTTCTACACTGGGTATATCTTGCCCACTCTAACGTGCTGAACAAAATATGTTTGCATATGAAATTGAAACTATTAAATACCTTCCATTATCCTGTCATCAATTGGATGGCCATTTTATAATGAATTCTTTTTTCAAGAGTAGATTCTAGACTCAGTGAATTATGTACAACTTCACTATTGCACAGAAATACGGATACCATGGCACTTTCTGTGAAGAACCTAAATGCTATTCCTTCATCACATAATGCATAGAAGCCGTCGTGCTGTATGAACACGCAAGCACTGCTTTTGCTTTTCAGGAGATCAGAGTCTAATGACAGAGAACCATCTGCATTTTCCTCTCGCTACAATTCCCAGTCTTTCCACCAGATACTTCTGTGTGGTGACTTTCTGTGTGATTTATATGGGCATATGTGCTCCACATTCATGAGCTTTATTTTATTATCTTATTTGCTGTCAGAATATCCTTAGGATTTCAGGTGGACTTTGTTAGAAAGGAGAGTATTGTGGGCAAAGCATTATTTTAAATGAACACCAAAATAGTCGTGCATGTGATATTTATGGTAAAAATCACTATGAGCTAGTGCTATAAATTGAAGTTGATGCTCAGCTTGGATACCCATTTATTTAGGTGTTACACCTCCCCCTTAAAATTTGACTCAAATCAAATTTTCTACATACATGGAATTATTGAAGGTGTATGGTTATGGGTTTTCATACGTCTATTTAATTTTCATAATAGTTTTTAAAAACTCTCTAATTGCCTTGTGTGTTCCTTATTCCTTAAGTCATCTCTAACACAGTGATTTTGAGACTGTGATCACTAGACGAACAGCATTAGCGCCTCCTGGGGACACGCTACAAATGAGGATCTGGGGCCCTACCCCAAACTGAATTAGAAATCTAGGGATGGCGCCGACAATCACAAGGTTTTTGTTGTGATTCTGATGCATGCTAAAGTTTGAGAACCACTCCTCTAGGAGAGATGTAAAAGGCATGGCCCTTATTAATTACTTCTGCATTGATTTCCTTCTCCGATAACTCGAGGAGTCACATAGAAGCAGCATTGTCTGCAATCACCTGATAAATGGCTTCTATTTTTGAGGATCCCTCTGCATTACACTGAAGATCCTGTTAGAGACTGTTATGGTATATTGTTCCCTTGCTATCGTTTTTAAAAGACTGAAATTCTAGCATTAAAAGAGATCCTTGGATGTAAATACATTTTTCAACCACTGAATTATATGCCACATCACTTGTTTGCTTAATGAGAAACAGGTGGCTTATTTTCAATTGCTACCATTTATTCCTTTGACATAAACTTGTTTCCCTTACTTTTTCATGGCTCTTTAATTTGCTTGTTATAATATCACCCTCTCTGAAGGCAAAACTAGAAATTTGAAGTTGTTTGGTGTGAACTGTCGTGTTGTATATCTGTAATAAAGTGTCTCAATGCCAAAGAGGGTTTCTTGAGGAGAATTGTAAATGGATAGGTAAAGTAGGAAAATGAATTTCTAAGACAGATAACAAGGTAAAAGCTGAGCAGAGGGGACTAGTTTCACATTTATTTTACTCTGAAAAGTAGAAAAAAATGTAATTTAGAGCTAATTCTTGATTCTACTTATCATAAATTGATATGAATGACATTATGCTAAATTTTTTATATACTTATCTAGGATATTAAAATAATATGCAGTGCCTATAAAGAAACCAATATTTTAAAACATCTACTTTAATCATTAGCAATTAATTGCAAATGTTGTTTAACTGATGATGACATGCAAATTAAGAGAAGGCCAGGAGTTACATGATTATAGGCAAACTAATTGCTTAAACTAAAACAAAAGATTGATTTTTCTTTCAGTTTTGTCAATAAGCTTCTATATTCCTTGGGAATATGGCCAATATCATATATTTTTTCATTGCAAAGTCTTTCATTCATCTAGGCAACCCTTTTGTCAAATCCTTCCGTGCTGGGTATATGAACATAAGAACACACCAGCCCCTGGGAGGAGGCCTCACCTTCATTGTTCACAGAAGAGATTCATAAAGAGTTTTAAAAATAATGTGCGGTTCATATGATGGCCTTAATTTAGTTGAAAATATTAATAGATTTCAGACTAAATTTTACCAGCTGAGAAGGTGGTTTATTCTTATTGCAGATTTTCCATAATTATTTCAAAAATAGTTTTGAGCAATTTAAAAGACCATCAGCTTCAGAGCAGGTTTTACCTTGTTTTTAACTCTAGCATTTTTTTCTTAATTCAACTAGTAACACAATTTTGGGTCTCAGTTTTGCCTTCTAAAAATAAGGGTGATAACAACAATCTGAAGGGTGAAGAATCTAGGTAAAATCCAAGAGAATTGCATCTTACATAGATTGTCAGACCTTAAGAGATAAAAATAAGAAAATAAAGAGTCTTTAATAAAGTAAGCCTATCTCTGGGCTTAATTTTCCTTAGAAGAGACTATGTATGATGTTAGATATATGATCCTTATATGGGAACACTGTGCCCATCTGTAACTTTTTAGAGCAAAATGTGTCTCAGATTTCAGAAGAGTTTGCATTTTAGACAGCCAACAGGTACATATGCCTTTTGAAATAATACCTTTAAGTTGGTATCTCCTGGAAAGTGACCAGCGGATAAAGCAACATAGAAGTCATTAGTCACCATCATAAAAGTTATTTCGCTGGTAAGTGGCAGGTGTCCAAGCCTAACTGAATGAGTTCAAGAAAATCTGAGAACATTAAACTTGGAGCAGACAAATATAGACAAAATTTTAAAGGAGATTTGTGGTTACATGGGCAGAGTAATATGGTTAACCATAGGAAAAGACAGGTTTCAAAGGAGAACTGTGTATTTTTCCCATATAGAAACCAAAACGGTGTATCCGTAAGTATGATGGTAATGAGCATGATTCAATAGAGGCAATTTTTCATACAGGACAGAGACAGGAGAATTGTGGGATCAATTTCCCTGAGATAGGAGGGAAGCTATAGGATCACAAGTAGAGGAATTGACCTTGCTAGGAATATAGACAGCTCATCTAGGGTAAGAGAACTGGGGGCAAAGTGCATGATGACAGGTGTAGGTAGATAGATGTTAAGATGGCAATTTATGGAATATGATTGCAACAATTTTCTCAGTGAATTGAAAAGGAAGGTACGTAGTTCAGAGGATTAGGGAGGGTATTTTGAAGACCAGTGGGAAGAGGAGAAGGTAGAAGTCACCTAGCAGAGCAGGAGGGCGAGTGATCTAGGGATTTGTAGTAAAGCTGAGACCAGTAGTTAATAATTAAAGTGAGAATTGTGAGGATCCTAGTGTATTTCTCTAGCAAGTTTAGGTGTCTAAGGCAAAGCATGGAGTAGGAGGGGAGTTGAATTTAATGGCATTTGATTTTAACAAGGGTATAAAAAAGAGAAAAAGAGAGGCAAAGAGTTGCATGTACATAAAAGGGAATGAATATGATAGAACTTTGAATCAAATATGGATAAAGAAGGATATTTTTAGAGGTGGAAAGCGCCATGTAAAAGTGATATTTAATGGATTGTATATATTCGAGTGAATGGAATATTATGGAGTCATCATACTAACAGGAATTGCCGTGAACTATATGAGGTACTGTTAGGTAGTAGATGCTTGAAAGTACAATTATGAACAACAGCTACCATTGGAAATAAAAATATCCAGGCTATACCTTGACTAGACTGTTGAGTTAGATTACATAAAAAAGTATTTTGAGGGCAAGAAGCAGAAAAGAGAGTGTCAGGCACTAGTGCATCTTGCATATTTAACAACCAGCCGGAAGATTTCTAACTCCTCTCTCTCTATGTAACAAAATTATTTTAAATAGTAACCATTAGAAAACATAGAAATATAAATAGGCAAAAAAATCCCAAAACCACAGAGTCGCTTAAACTCTTCTTTCGTTGAACTTTCATTTACAATCACTGGCTGCTTTAAACTCTGGCATCTGTAGTGGCAGGGAGAGCACAAGCAATTCCCAACAATTACACACTTTTATGAACTTTCTCTTAAAATGCATATGCATAGCCAAGTCCAAATGTGTGGAGGCCAACAATAGAGGACCGGGAGTTCTCTTCATTAGCTCTTATATGGGTTAAAATATTTATTAAGGAAATTAATAAAACTTTGTTAATTTGAAGCTAAATAAAGATTATATTTTAAAACTAATAATACCTACAATTGATTAGAATGTAGCCCATTAAAAGATTTTTTAAGAGTACTGTATCATCACTGACATTGTTCTAAAATTATGCCACATGGTAATAACAAGCAGACCAAATTTACTCAGTTCTATTATTGTTTTAAAATCCTACTACAGAGGTACACACTTATGACATGTACCTGGGGTAGAATGTTCTCATAGCTCTGATCAGGAAATTACAATTTTCTTGAATATATTGAAATACATGGAGGATTACTGTTGGAGAAAATAAGAGTGAACTGGGTTTAAAATCTAGGATGGAGAGGGAGCTGATATAAGTTTCCGCATAGATACTTAAGACAAGGATGAGTGACTGGTACGATGTCATGACATGAGCTCCTATGCTACACATTTTTAAGGGAAATGGGGTTTCCATGTCTGAACATCCGGCTTCCATGGTAGTGAAAATAAGATAGACTCCTGCTCCATTCTAAGCCCACTGGACTGTGGTCTAGTGAGTGATATAAGGTAGAAAGCAATGCCCCTTGAGAGGGCTGCAAGGGAGGCAGTATCATTGCAACTGAGCCAGCTTCTGGCCTTCCAGATGTACAGGATGCTGCTTACCTGGATTTATTAAGGTTGCACAGAAAATGCATAAATAGCATAAATATAGGAGATAAGTCACTAACTTAACATTGTCGCCTACATTTTACACCACAGGAAATTTTTAAATGTCCCCACCCCAAATAAGCTGTGAGAGAGAGCGTGTGTTTGGGGGCGCGGGAGAGTTCATTTCTAAGACGGGTATAGGAGCTGCACTGTATTTGTTACGTCCATTCTCCATGAAGTGATGCATGCCTATCTCCATTTTATTCAAGAAACAGAACACAGCTAAAGTCTTGTATTTTGTTTTCAATAATCACACTACACCAGTGCTTCTCTCTTAGATGAAAAATTTAACATCCAAACGCCAGATAAAGCATTGCTTTCTCTGCTGACACTCTTGGTGTAATTATTCTGAGAGCAGAGCGTTTTCACTTCCTTATTGTCAGATGTACCTATAGATATACAAGGCCAGGGACAAATAAAACCTTCTCTTTGGAATATCAGGACTAAAGCTCACCGGATAATGTCTCGATATTTTGCAGTTTGCCATAGTCAAGGTTCTATGCTAAGAGTTTCAAACTGGTGCTCTGCTATCTTCCTTACAACGATCTTTTGAGGAAGGTATAATTATTAAGCTCAATTTGTGGACAAGGAAAATAATCCTTGGAAATATAGAGTAAACTGCCCAAGTTCACAGGGTTGGCTAAGTGACAGTTGATATTTAAATTGTGTATTTTAACAGGCAAAATAAAAGTATAACTACACACTGATTTTCATTATATATATATATATAGATACTGAGTTCTAGCACAGTAACATTTTGAGTATCTTCAAATGGCTTCATTCTACAAAAGAAAATCCACAAAAAAGTGGACAGAGAATAGAGTTACTCAAAACCCTACTTTGATAAATCAACACAAATAATAACAAAAAGATCAATAAAGCCCCGATGTTCCCAGAGCTCACATATTATCACAGTATTAAAGAAATTTTTTCCTAATAAATATTCTGTAACTCCAAGATATATTATTTAGAATATTGCCCATTCCCCATTTAAACCACTGTGGCCCTCTCATGCTGGTTTACCAGAAGGCCTAGTTAGTTCTTAGGCAGTACTGGCCCTGATAAAACTATCCCTCCTCCCTACTCTTCTTCAGCCAGAAATGGGTGATAACAAGTGAGCTGCATTCAGATAAAATTTAGCTTTCTTAAAAAAATTAAGTCTGTGCTGAATAAAAATATTCCAAGTCACATCAGTGCATAAAGTGATTCAAGAGGTTGAAACTGAATTCTTTTTTCTCCAAATCATTAAAATAATTTACTGTACTCCTAACTTTATTAATTGTACTGCAATGCACCGCTAATTGGCTGTTTGTGGTTGGTGTGTATGCCTTTGTCTCCCATAACATGCTATAAATATATAGGGTACAGGTCATTTAAAATCCTACATTTTGTTCATATTTAAGTAAAGACCTAGAAAAGTGCTTCATGAATAATAGTTGTTTCATATGTAGTTGTTTAATGATAATCTAAAGCTTTTGCCAAATACTAATTTGCTATGTTTTAATTCTACTGTGAGTTTCATTTTACGTGTAGTGGTACAAGGGTAAAAAAGGATATATATTAATATATGAACACAGACATATTAAATGTACTTAAAAAGATATAATACATAATCTCTTATGTCCCAGATTCACTTTTTCTCATGGCTCACAAGCCAGTCACTGTTGTAGGACGAAGAGTTACCATTGTTTTTAACGCAGGCAATGGACCTCAAGGGCTCGTGGATTTCACATTCTATCAGGAGTAAGTGCCGGGACAAACCATAAGTGAGGAAAAAGAAGAGAGGATGACTGGACGGTGGGTGGAGGGAGAGTTACTCTTTGACTCGGTCATTATAGAACAGTCCTCTGAGGGGGACAGGCCTCCAGTCTTTGGGAACTGCAAGGACAGGATCTGCACAATGAACAGAGAGCCACCCGGAATGAATCAAGGTTTAGTAAGGAGTGAAACTTGGATTTTTTAAGAAGAGTGAAGAATGTCAAAGTAAAATTAGCAACAAAAACAAGTATTTTTTTTGAAATGAGAAAATAAGTCACAATAAATTAGAAAAGTTAGCTGGTAAATAGCATTAACAATATACAATCCAAGAAAATCATTATATATATGTGTAGATATATAGAGATATATTTTGTCTGTTAACTACTTAAGCTCGGCATTTATTTACAAAGCCTGGCTCTGCCTGAGCGAGGGGAGAGCGGGTATTGATTTACCAGGACGGTGGTCTAGGAAATGTCAGCATCCCCCTCCAGAGTCTATAGATCAGTTTTGGTTCTGGGGAGGCCTTCTCCTGTCCTATAACCTGCTCCGAGGACGAGCTTGGAGTAAATTACCTGGTGACCTAGTTAGTGTCTTGACACTGCAGGACAAGCTGGATTAAAGAGCTTTCCCTCTGCCCTGGCGCCTGGTCACTACAGCCACGGTGCACCTGTAGGAGCCTCAAATCCTTTGTTTTTGGGTACAAGCTCCTGACCAAAATCATCCTGAATTCAGAGCAGTGACTGTTGACAACGGGCCAGACTCCAGGGTGGTGCACAGTGGGTCTTCAGTTGGCCCGGAGTAGGACTGGGGACCCTTGGACTGGGAGCTGGTCCGCAGGGTCGTTGGCTGATGGTGAGAGGGCTTTGGTGCTGGTTCCTGCCCCTGGAGGACTCCGATGCAGCACTCTTGTTGGGGTTGGGGCTTGCATGGGCATTTCTCTCCCAGCATTCTTTTTTTTTAATCATAATATTTTTAATTAATTGAAAACCTTTTGTATTATTTTTTCTACATATTTTGGTTGCATATTGTTGAATACGTCCTGTTAGGGCAATGATTTTCTTAAGAAACAATGGAAAGATAATTCTTTTTCTTTTTCCTAGCACAGTTGATTAAAATTGTTTTTCTTTATGGGGGATTAGAAAATGTCTTTTGTTTTTAATGCAGGTATTGTAAATGTCATGTGAATACTTTAAGGTACTGTAAACTTTGGGGAACTTCTATAAAGTTCTTTTTATATACAACCTATAAAATCACAGGGCATTTTATTTTGTCCTGTAAAGTAATTGTAAAAACTCCAAACTGACAATAGTAATTAATCATTTGTCATTGATGTGAACTCACTATAGTGCTATATTAACAGTTTTATGTTATCTTTGTTAATATCAGCATTTCATGTTAAATCAGCATGAAATTAATTTTTTTTCCACATTTTATTCAAATTATTCTCACCTATTCATTAATTAGATTACTAAACAATGTAAAATTCTATTCATTACTTCTTTTCAAAATGTATCTCTCTTAATGAGTTACTGCTTTGGTAAGATATGATTTTTTTTTCATTTTGCTTCTTAATATCAAAATGATTTAATTTGATTTTATTACTCCTATCTCTATCCTTTAAGAGACTGTAATTTTTTATCTTCTCTCTCAGTTCTTTTATAATGAATTTTTTGAAATACAAAAGAAAGTACTGTGTATGCATATATATATAAATCAAGCACTTGTAACTTATTTGTGTGAAATTTTTCAGAACATCATGAAATTACATTTAGAGAATTATCAACTTTAAAATTCTTTTTTTTTGTTTTTTTGAGTTTGTAAAATTCCATTGTCCCCATGTTGCAAAGCTTGATTGGTGTGATTGTCACATTTTGGAATCTGGCTATAGGGAGACTGAGTAGGCTTTTATTGGTGTACAGTTGACCCTTGAACAATGCAGGGCTTAGGGATGTGGATCCCCATGCAGTTGAAAATCCACATACAACTTTAGGCTCCCCAAAAACTTAACTAATAGTCTATTATTGACTGGAAGTCTTACCAATAACATAAATATCAATTAATACATATTTTGTATGGTATATGTATTAGGTACCATATTCTTACAATAAAGTAAGAAAGAGAAAATTTTTTTTTGAATTGTCACAAATCTCCAAAAAAAATTTCCAATGTGTTTATTGAAAGAAAGCATATTAGTGGGTCCATGAAGTTCGAACCTGGGTCAGCTATATGCATTTCTTCACAGTTACTTCCATGTATAGTCAAGTTATTATTAGCTGTCTAGTTCAGCAATGGATTTCCAGGAATGTTTCTACTGGAGACTGCATTGACATAGCTGGAATCTTTAATGATGGTGAAGAAAAATGGTCTCATATGAATATGTTATGAGGTCTCACCATTGTCACATGTCAGGAGCAGATATGCGAAAGGGTAAGTTTGTATGAATAAAAACAGCCTTAACCAATTGTAGTTAAAGTATCTTCCTTTTATGTGGGAATATTGTCAGAGCTCTTCCCAGGGCCTTAGAAGGGGCTTGTGAAAGTGAGGAGCTCAGAAACTTCAGTTTCACTAGCTGTGCAGTGAGTCCAACATGAGAAGCCAGTGAACCTGTAGGAGAGTGCAGACACGGAGCTGGACTTGGAGGGGGAGCCAGAAGAAGAAGGATCTTATAGAGCCCACTGAGGGTTTTGGCTTTGATTCTAAGATAACCATTGGAGGGTTCATAAGGGAAGTAACCTTATTTAACTTATAAACAGAATTGTTTTGATTGGTGACTGGAGAATAACCTTTTCAGGGTAAGGAAGTTACCCTTGGAGCCCCATTAGGAAGTTTTTTTTAATAGTTCAGGGGTAAGATGATGGTGACTTAAAGTATTACCAGTAATCATTATAGAGGTTACAGAATGCCTAGACTGGGGCAGCTTTATGAAGGTAGAGTTGGAAGAATTTATTGATGGGTTCGATGAGTGGTGTCAAACTAAGAAACAAAGTCAAGACAGATAACAACATCTTTGGTCTGAGAAATAAGATGTGCCATTTCCAAGACTGCTATGAATGAGGGAGGATTTTGGCCATGCACATTTTGTGATGCCATTTGAATGCATATGTGAAGGAGAGTTTGACACAATAGTTGTTTACATAAGTCTGGATTTTTGTGGAAAATTCACAACTAGGTAGATAGACTTAGATGTCATTGGCTTTGTCAAAACCTTGGAACTTAATGATGCTCCCTAAGGAATGGGTGTAGGAGAAAAGAAGAAATATGAGGACTGAATCCTGAGACACATCAACAAGCAGAAATCAAGATAAATACAGGAGGGCAGGGGGTCCAGAAGCCTAGAGAAGAAATGAATCAAGAACATGTGATTAACAATACATGGCTGGCTCCCTGTGTTCACCAACTACTAATCCTGAGAATGAACTTGATGTTGGTCAAAGGGTACAGACATTCCGTTACAAGATGAATAAGTTCTGGGGGCCTACTGTATAGTTTGGTGACTATGGTTAATGGTACTGAACTGTGTATTTGAAATATGCTAAGAGAGCAGATCTTAAGTGTTCCTACCACACACACACACACACACCATACACACAAATTGTAACTATGTGAGGTGATAGGATGTGTTAGTTGACTTGACTGTGGTAATAATATCACAATCCATATGGCAGACTGCCTCTGAGGAGCAGTCAAGAGGGAAGATAAAAACAAGAAAACTAGAAGAATTTGAAGTTCCTAACACCTATGGCAATACCAAACATTTGACAAACCCAACTACCAGTTAAATTAACATAAAACTTCCATATTGCTTTCCACAATGGTTGAACTAGTTTACATTCCCACTAGCAGTGTAGGAGGGTGCCCCTTTCTCCGCATCCTCACCAGCATTTGTTGTTCTTAGTCTTTTTTATGTTGGCCATCCTAACTGGTGTGAGGTGATATTTCACTGTGGTTTTAATTTGCATCTTCCTGATAATTAACGTTGTGACAAATAGGGACTCTGTGGCATCTTACTACACTGATGTACAGTGACTGCAATGGGGTTTGGAGGGGGACCCAATAAGGTTGAATGTAATAACCACATTATTTTTCTTGTGAAACCTTCATAAGAGTATATATCAATGATACCTTAATAAAAATTAACATAAAACCTCACTTTAAAGGCATATTTACCTCAGCCTCCATTATCCAATGTGACATGCTTGTTTTTAAACATCAAAAAGTTACAAGCCAAGAGAAATACATGTTCTAAAGTAGACAAAGCAAGTATCAGAACCAGATTCACAAAAGACAAATTTTGGGATTACCAGATATGAAATTTAAAATAACTATGACGAATATTTTAAGGGCCCTAATAGAAAAAAGTAGCAACATGTAAGAACAGGAAGGTGATGTAAATGTAGAGATGGAAGCTCTAAGAAAGAATTAATAAAAAAATGCTTGAAACAAAAACAGGATAACAGAAATGAATGCCTTTGATGGTTAGCTAACTAGCTAATACTGGTAATGGTTGAGAAAGCTCAGAAAACAAGCAAGATAAATATAATCCCTCCTACAAAAAAAAATCCACTCTCAGGCATATTATATTCAAACTACAGAAAGCCAAAGGTGAGGCGGAAACAACTGAGGAAAAAGCCACAGTTATAGAGAAACACCTTACCTATATGGGAACAAAGATAAGAATGACAATGGCTTTTTTTGTCAAAAACCAGAAAAACAAAAAGAGAATGCAGTAAAATATTTAGAGTGTTGAGGGAAAAGCAAACTAGAATTCTCTATCTAATGAAATGATCAATCAGAAGTGAAGGAAATATACAAACTTTCTAAGACCAAAAAAAAAAAAATAGAATTCATCTTCAGCAGACCTGCCTTCCAAGATAGGTTAAAAGGAAATAAATTATACACACCACAAACTCACTCTACATAAAGTAAAGGAGAATGTTGAATGTGAAGGAGAAAAAAAAAAAGAGGGTAAAATAAACTATTTTACTTAATTGATTTAAAAGTCAATAGTTTAAATTAATAATAGTAGCACTGTATTAGTAGATTCTAGCATATGGACAAGTAAAGTGATGACAATATCAGAAAGGATGGAAGGGAGTAACTGAGATTACTCTGTAATAAGCTACCTACACACATATGGAGTCATATAGTGTTAGTTCAAACTAGGCTTACGTCAGTTTAAAAATGTATATTGGAAACTCTAGGGCAACTACTAAAAGACTTTTAAATAGAAATATAATTGGTAGGCTGAGAAAGGAGATAAAATGGAATTTCATAACATGTTTAATTATAAACAGAAGGCAGAAAAAAAGGGGAATAAAGAAAATTGCCACTAATAGAATATAGTTACCAGTATGGTAGCTATCAATCCAGTTATATCAATAATCACATTTAAAATTGACAATAAAAGATAACTATTGTGATATGTAATAAAAAAAGAATCCAAGTATATGTCAGCAGACACCCACTTTAAATATAAAGACTCTAATATGGAAGAGTAAAAATAAAGGGATGGAAAAAGATAGGCCATCCTAGCACTAATTAAAAAAAAAGCTGGTGTAATTATATTGATTTCACACAAAGAACAGCTCAGAACAATGAAAATTATCAGGAATAAAGGATGTTACATAATAACAGAGAAGTAAATTCACCAAAAAGTCATAACATTAAAAATATTTTGAACTAAATTAAAAATGCAACTTACTACATCTTCAGGATTTAGTGAAAACAGTGCTTAGAGGGAAACTTACAGCACTAAATGCCTATGTTAGAACAGAAAGATCTGGAATCAATAATCTAAGCTCGTACCTAAGGCAACTAGAGAAGGAAGAACACACACACACACACACACACACACACACACACACAGATTTTAGTCGGACAAACCTATATTGAAATCTTGATAAAAAAGCTGAAAAATTTGTGCAACTTTGATATAACAAGATTCTTAATTGCAAACAACAGAATCCACTCTGAATATTACAGGCAGAAAATAATTTATTAATAGGCAGCTCACAAAATCTTCAGAGAAATTAGAAGAACTAGCTAGAAGCTATGTACCTACAAACAAAATGCAGCTACACTGAGATCTATATAATCAAAAGAAATCCTCACTAGCAGTAGTGAGGCATGGGACTAGACTCCAGGGGCTCCACCGTTGCTGCTTTTTTAGAACCTCCAACATGCCTGTACTCAAAGAAAGATTTCATGTTCAGCATCTTCCTCACATAGACATCTCTAAAGGAAGTCTCATGATGGTGATTCCGCTTAGAGGAGCAAGACTAGTTCATCCTTAGTGACAGGAGTGGCTGGGCTGATGAATTCTGACTTGTACCTTTGGAGACAAAACTCATAAAGTGAATATTTATTCAAAGCCTGGAAGAATGTTCAAGAGATGATGGGCAACCATAAACACTCATGTTAATCTACTATTCTTGTTTAGTTAGCTCATTTTATGACACTGACTTCTCTCGGTAATGCTGTTTTATAAAATAACATCTGAAAACCACTTAATACCATGGCCAGACTATATTAAATACTCAAGATGTAAGGCATTATCATTGGTCTGTAAAAACTTTTGTACCTGTAAGAAGCTTTAAATATTATATATAGTCAGTCAAGTCCTGCTTCCTCTGTCAATAAAGGATTGTAGCCAGATGCTTAGTCTGATGCTAATAAAGACAGAAGTTATATAACTGGTGTACCTTATTCCAGTATAATTGCCCATCCTATGATGCTACTAAAGATCACTGGCTAAAGGACACTACTGTCCTGTTCAAATGACAGCTTCATAACATTACAACCAATTATGGGCATTCTAAGTTTTGTAACAATCTGTGGGATTGGATACTATAAATTCTACCTTAAAAGACTGAGCCCACATATCAACATACCAACAAGATCAGCTTTCATAAAAGAAAAGGCTGACGGCTAGATTTCAAGTTGGGATCAGTTGCTAAAATAACTCTCATTTTTTGAAACCTTTGGGAAGTTGGCTTTCCTTAGACAAATGTTTTTGCCATAATTTGTGGCATTTTATTTTCTTAGACTTTTACAATCTACAATAGGACTTTTAAAATTTGAAAATGGTAAGCAGTGAAAATCAATTTTTTTGAATTATTCAAATTTGTTTTTCATCTCTAATGTACATTTCACAGGATTAAAAGAAAATCTATGGAACTGTCAGAGACTATTTCAAGTAAGTAGCTTCCTAAATAAATGCCTTGCCAGTTTGTATTAGAATTGCTTGCCTGATTAAAAACAGAAGACAGTAATTAAGTGTTTGCCTGTTAATCTAACTGTTATTTAGAAGTCATTAATGAAAATGGTTTATGGGTTCAAGAGGCATTCTATATTTAAATTAATTCTGCTGCTAAAAGCTAGACTAGATTTGCACAATATTCAAAACACTCCATAAAGTAAACTATTAGCAGAGGCATTGAATGAAGAGGGTATCATTTAAAGTCATAGCTTATATTGTTTGCTATTTTAATAAAACTGTATCTAAACATTATTAGTGTTTTTTTACAATTAAAATGAGAAGTCATATTATTATTAAAAAGTAAAGCAGAAATAAAATGAGAATAAGTGTCAAGTCTTCCTCTTATTATCCTTGTCCCTAGGGTTGCCTTAGAATTCTCTAATTGCAATAAATTACACTTGTGATTTGGCTAGAGGGAATAATTAAAAAAATACTACAAGGATTGCTATATTCTATCTGAGAAAGACAAGATTACCAAAGGTAGTTCAAATAAAAAGTGTTAAATGAAGAAATTTTGGAAACAGTGTCAAAAATGTCCATGTTAATTTTTTAATAATTAGAAACTGCTTGAAAAAAATTAGAATACTCCAAACATTAAAATCTAAAGAGTATGAGGTGAAGTTGAGGATTAATTATCTCAAATGCAACTTAAAATAGCTTCTCCTCACCTTAATCAAGATTAATCTCACCTCTGTTATCTCTAGTAACAAACTTCACTTTTCTTATATATTATTGTGGGTAAATTGAAGTATTTCCAGAATCTCTCACCTGGCCTTAGTGCATCTCCATATTAGGTGTTTCCAAGAGGTGGTGAGAAGTGGTCAATTTCCACATGTATGGCTGATGACAAGGAAAGGGGAACAAGGGCATATCCGGACTGGAGAGGTGTGGTGGGTCCTTTTGCAGCTGGGTCAAAAGAGACATGAATGAGCAGATGCAGATGACTGCTTGTAAGCAATAAACAGGTTTTTCCCACTTTATTTCTCCCTTTGAATGATTGTTGTCTTCAAAAATTATTTGCCCCAAGTTGGGAACATAAAATCTCCCTAGAGTTATACCTGGTGGTAGATGGCAGGACCTTTGAACAAAAAATCTGTCTTCATGGGTGTGATGCTTGGGTGGGATGCCCGTAAGGTTGGTGGGAAGTGACCCAGAAACCCCCCTGGATAGTGGGGAGGTCCCAGGGGCTGCTGTTGTGGAGGGTGATGACCCACCTTTCCCTCAGGCAGTGTTGGATGGTCCATCTTGACTTAGGAGCCCCCTATCTGCAGGGCTTCCACTTGGGGAGCCCCTAGTGGGAAACAGGCTTATGGTAAAGCACATCCTAGATGGATGGGCCCCTACCCAGAACTGGGGAAGGGTGGAGACATGAGAAGCAGTGGAATTAGTCCTCTGTGAAATAGAATACTGCTCAAAAGTCCTGAATGGCCATGTGGTAGCTGGGATTGTGGGATGTTTGTTTAGCAAGGTAGTAGAAAAGGTCATCGAGTACAGATACACACTTTGGTGTCACTTGGAGGAGCTGGGAGATGACCAATGGGATGCCCTTAAGAAAGACAGACAGTTACTGAGAAAACAGGTTGCACTCATGGAAGATATGTTATCAGTGACGGAGGAGGCAGCAGGAGAATGTGTGTTGCCATGCGGGAGGCAGAGAAAGAAGCAGTGCCTTCAGCCCTGGACAGGGTAGTGGAGACATCAGGAGAGGATGAGGGGGTGGGACTGTGGGCAAGGCCACTGCCTGAGGCACCAGCCTCTCTGAAATTAAAGGCCCACCAGGTTGTAATTAAGAAAATAAAAATGCAACAACTGAGAGCTCACAGGGTGGGGAGCATCCCCCTCCCCAGGTTATGTGGAGCACTCCATGCTCACCCCATACCCAGGATGCACTGCTGGACATGAACATCTGGTTTTGGCAGAAGCCTTCAGAACGTCTGCTTACATGGCTTTTGCATCTTTTGGATATGGAGGTAGAAAACATTATGTGGGGTTCTGAAATGGGTAGACTGGCTTCCCTGATGACTCACCCTTCCCTCCAGCAGTGGTTGCAAAGTGTTCGACACACCTCAGGAAATCGGGTGCTTCTGGATTGGCTGAGAGCAGCCATCAGGGCAGTTTTTTCTAATCAGGGTGATTTACCATACTTACCCACTAACTGAGAAACATGCAGAGCTTTAGCAGGTGTTACAGGACTTGAGCATGAAAAATAGCCTTATAATATGGACTCCTAAGGCCCCAACGTTGTTCACTATAGGAATGAGAACTCTGGTGCTGCCTACAGCTCCCCCATATCTCTTTGGGTCCCTAGTGACTATTCTTGCCCCCCACATAGGGCAACCCATATGTGAGGCTATTCGTTCTTTAGCAGATCTGGGGGAGGTTAAAACAATAAGAGCATGGAAGGATATATGTGCTAGAATGCAGAGGTTAAAGGGCCCCATGGCAGAGTAGCTGAATGTTCTCTGATTTGTGGCAACCCTGAGCATTTTCCTGGGACCCCTGCTGTGATAGATGGCTATGGGGGTAAGGCAATTAGAGTGAAGAAAGCCCAAATCCCATTGGGGACAGGGCTTTTACCTTCAAGTACACTGTGCACATTTCTCCCATCCCTGAATATATTTTGGGGGTCGATATCCTGCAGGATCCATGGTTTCAGACTGCTGCAGGTGAGGTCAGACTGAGGGTACATGTGCTAAAGTCAGTTCTGAGGGGACATGCTAAGCACCTGCATGTAACTCTGCCTGTACCTCAGTGGGTGATAAATACTAAATAGTATAAATTGCCTGGGGGACACAAGGAAATTGGAGAAACTCTACAGGACTAGAGACATATATTGCTGTCAGGATTAAAACTTGAGAAATAAAGATAATAGATTTATTTACTGGGATGATAGAAATGAGCTTACTGTATGTTATGTTGCCAATATCTGTGAAGTTATTAAGTGTAAAGATATGTAGGCAGCCAATTATGTGAGATCTGAAACTAATAAATATCCAGGGTGAATAGGCATCAAATGGTTCATTCAATCATTCAACAAGTGATTACAGAGAATTTATTTATATAGTACTAGAACTGTTTTCCTGGCAATGCAAATACAGTGTTGAATGTGATAGATAAGGTCTTGCCTGCCACAGAGACGTGAGGATGGATAATAAACAATTAAAGAAGTGACCAAGGTAATTATAGGTACAGTCAATGCTATGAAGAATAGACAAAGATATATTGCTGAGAGTGACTCCGAGCAGCTACTTTCAGATTGAATGGTCAAGGGAAGCCTATCTGTGAAGGAGACACTAAAAGGAAATATCTGAATGATAAGAAGGGACAGCATGATGATTAAGAGTGTGGGTGCTGAATTTAGGGAAGGAGGTTCATGTCTCAACCTTGTAACATGGGAACTAAGTGTACAAGTTGCTTAAACCTTCTTATCCTTAGTTTCTTCAACTGTAAAGCAGGGCTGATATTAAAATTGAGAAGGGATTGAGTTAGTCCATGAAATTTAGCACAGTTTCAAACCTAAGAAACATCTTCGATAAATACTGGCAATATTAAATAACAACCATAATTCTGTTGCTATGATTTCACCCACCTCCTCAGGGCAGGAAACCGTTTGTGAGTTTTCTCAGCCACTAAATTAAAAGTAGGCCTTTGTCCAGTGTCCTCTCCATGTATCTCCTTTGCAGATGTACAACAGTGGTGAAAAACTGGCTTAGAGTGTAGAATTTACAAATGGCAACTATGAAGCTCACCTCTAAGGCGCACAGAGGACATAAAGGATTCGGGACTGGGAGTCACACTGTATGTGAACTAGAATCCCTCACTGTACATAAATCTACCTGTTATTGCAGTTTGTTGTCCAGTGAGCCTGAGTACACATTTTAATGTGTTTTATAATGACTTCAGTGGCAATTAGGCTTGTTATTCATTGTTTCTAAAGACCTTTGTGGTCCAGGATAATATGAATTGCTTCCTTATTCAGCAGGTTGATAATGACTTCATTTCTTTTAAAGTATTTCATTTTAAAAATTATTTACTGCTCTCTGCTTATAAACAAAAGCACTAAGCTAGGCTTTTATCCAAAGGAAGGACTACAAAGATCTTTGTTTCTCAATACATTGCCATGTTTCAAAAGCAGGAAAGAAATGGAAGATGGTTTGTTCAAAGTAAAACATACTTAAGTCCAGTATCTTCTGGTTGTTGAGTAGATAGATATGAGTGAGTGGTATGTGTGAATTGGTGTGTTTGTGTATAATCTCTGGTCAATATATATATTTTGTTTTCTTGGTAGGTGAAATATACAAAGCAAAAAAGGTGAAGTCATTTGAATGGCTCCCCCCGAACAAGATCTCAGTTCATTGAAATTGCAAAGCGGGGAAAACTCAATTATGATCATTCCTATGTATATCTAATCTGATAGAAATCAAAGTTACACTTAAGTTCATAAAACACTTTTTTTTCAGTATAGGGATTGTCTCAATACCATCTCTATGGTATTTAATCAATAGGCATAATTTAAACAACTTCATAAAGGGAAGGTTCAATTTTTCCCAGAAAAATATATAAAAATATTATACTATAAGACATATAATATTATTAATGTCTTTAAAGCTGCAAAGGCCTCTTCTTGATCAAATTAAGGGTATTATGCTCAGCGAAATAAGCCAGGCAGAGAAAGACAAGCAGCAAATGATTTCACTCATCTGTGGAGTATAAGAACAAAGCAAAAACTGAAGGAACAAAACAGCAGCAGACTCACAGAACCCAAGAATGGACTAATAGTTACCAAAGGGAAGGGACTGGGAAGGGTGGGTAGGAAGGGAGGGATAAGGGGGAAAAAGGGGCATTACGATTAGCTCACAAAATGTAGGGAAGGGGCACGGGGAAGGCAGGATAGCACAGAGAAGACAAGTAGTGACTCTATAGCATCTTACTACGCTGACGGACAGGGACTGTAATTGGGGTATGTGGTGGGGACTTGATGATGGGGGGAGCCTAGTAACCATAATGTTGCTCATGTAATTGTACATTAATGATACCAAAATAAAAAAAAATTCAAAAAGAACCTAATCTCTGACTCCCACCAACTGAAACAATTATCCCAATTCTAAATTATTTTCATTTCTTCATAAATATATATATGTAAATATAAATGTTACTTATATTGTATAAATTAGTTTTACATGTTTTTATCATTTAGAAATCTACCATACTGCACAATATTCCTCTGTAACTTGCTTAACTTTCCATTTATTAGGTCCAAGTAGCTGTAGCCCATCCATCTTCATAATATATATTATATATGTATCATATATGCCTACATAATGTATCTATGTATAAACCATAATTTATCAATACAAATTAATTCCAGTATTTTTCTTGTTTCTTGCTATTACAAATGATATTGCCAGGAACATTCATATCCACGTCTCCTAGCATATAATGCTAAGAGGAGAAATACTAGATCACAGGGTGTGTGCATTAACTCTACTGAGTAACCAACTTTTCACAAAATAATCGTAATAATTTGCATTGCCCCTGGCGGGGCGTCACATTTCCCCTGTCCTGCCTCGTACGGCCGTCCCGTTGGTCCTGTTGGTGGGAACCTTGCTCTTCCCTCTGAGGAGGCTTCCCTGCTTTCCTTGCATACTAACCATGAATGCATATAAACACCACCAATTTCATAAAGAAAATATGAATTCAGGAGTTTTTTATATTTATTTATTTATTTTTTTGGTAATCATTTCAGAATATATACATATATCAAACCACAAGACTGCCACAATGTTCTATGTCACCTATATCTCTTTTTTTAAATTAATTAATTAATTTTTTTTACAATTTATTATGGTATCATTAACCTACAATTACATGTGCAATATTGTGGTGATTAAACTACCCCCTTCATCAGGTCCCCCCCACCAACCCCATTACACTCACTGTCCATCAGTGTAGTGAGATGTTATAGAGTCACTGCTTGTCTTCTCTGAGTTGTACAGTCCTCCCTGTGTCCCCCCACCTTAATGTCTGCTAATCGTAATGCCCCTTTTACCCTCTTATCCCTCCCTTCCCACCCTTCTTCCCCAGTCCCTTTCCTTTTGGTAACTATTAGTCCTTGCTTGGGTTCTGTGAGTCTGGTGCTGTTTTATTCCTTCAGTTTTTTTTTCTTTGTTCTTATACTCCACATATGAGCGAGATCATTTCATACGTGTCTTTTTTGGCTTGGCTTATTTCACTGAGCATAATACCCTCTAGCTCCATCAATGTTGTTGCAAATGGTACGATTTGTTTTCTTCTTATGGCTGAATAATATTCCATTGTGTATATGTACCACCTCTTCTTTATCCTTTCATCTACTGATGGACACTTAGTTTGCTTCCATTTCTTGGCTATTGTAAATAGTGCTGCAATAAACATAGGGGTGCATCTGTCTTTTTGAAACTGGGCTGCTGCGTTCTTACGGTAAATTCCTAGGAGTGGGATTCCTGGGTCAAATGGTATTTCTATTTTGAGTTTTTTGAGGAACCTCCATACTGCTTTCCTCAATGGTTGAACTAATTTGCATTCCCATCAGCAGTATAGGAGGGTTCCCTTTTCTCCACATCCTCACCAACATTTGTTATTGTTTGTGTTTTGGATGTTGGCCATCCTCACTGGTGTGAGGTGATATCTCATTGTGGTTTTAATCTGCATTTCTCTGATGATTAGCGATGTGGAGCATTTTTTCATGTGCCTGTTGGCCATCTGAATTTCTTCTTTAGAGAAGTGTCTATTCATGTCCTCTGCCCATTTCTTAATTGGATTATTTGCTTTTTGTTTGTTAAGGTGCGTGAGTTCTTTGTGTATTTTGGATGTCAACCCCTTATCAGATACATCATTTATGAATATATTTTCCCATATTTTAGGATGTCTTTTTGTTCTACTGATGGTGTCCTTTGCTGTACAGAAGCTTTTAAACTGGATATAGTCCCATTTGTTCATTTTTGCTTTTGTTTCCTTTGCCCGGGGGGATATGTTCATGAAGAAGTCGCTCATGTTTATGTCCAAGAGATTTTGGCCTATGTTTTTTTCTAAGAGTTTTATGGTTTCATGACTTACATTGAGGTCTTTGATCCACCTTGAGTTGACTTTTGTGTATGAGATTAGAAAGTAGTCCAGTTTCATTCTCTTACATGTAGCTGTCCAGTTTTTCCAACACCGGCTGCTGAAGAGGCTGTCATCTCCCCATTGTATATCCAAGGCTCATTTATCAAATATTAATTGACTGTAGATGTTTGGGTTAATGTTTGGATTTTCTATTCTGTTCCACTGGTCTGTGGGTCTGTTTTTGTGCCAGTACCAAATTGTCTTGATTACTGTGGCTTTGTAGTAGAGCTTGAAGTCAGGGAGCGTAATTCCCCCTGTTTGACTCCTCCTACTCAGGATTGCTTTGGCTATTTGGGGTCTTTTCTGGTTCCATATGAATTTTAGAATTATTTGTTCCAGTTCATTGAAGAAAGCTGTTGGTAGTTTGATAGGGATTGCATTGAATCTGTAGATTGCTTTAGGTAGTATAGCCATTTTGACAATATTTATTCTTCCTAGCCAAGAGCTTGGGATGCATTTCCATTTGTTAGTGTCTTCCTTAATTTCTTCTAGGAGTGTCTTGTAGTTTTCAGAATACAGGTCTTTCACTGCCTTCGTTAGGTTTATTCCTAAGTATTTTATTCTTTTTGATGCAATTGTGAATGGAATTGTTTTTCTGATTTCTCTTTCTGTTAGTTCATCTTTACTGTATAGGAAAGCAACAGATTTCTGTGTGTTAAGTTTATATCCTGCAACTTTGCTGAATTCAGATAGTAGTTCTAGTAGTTTTGGAGTGGAGTCTTTAGAGTTTTTTATGTACAGTATCATGTCATCTGCAAATAGTGACAATTTGACTTCTTCTTTACCAATCTGGATGCCTTGTATGTTTTGCTTTGTCTGATTGCCGTGGCAAGGACCTCCAGTACTATGTTGAATAACAGTGGAGAGAGTGGGCACCTCTGTCTTGTTCCCGATCTTAGATGAAAAGTTTTCAGCTTCTCGCTAAGTATGATGTTAGCTGTTGGTTTGTCATATATTGCCTTTGTGATGTTGAGGCACTTGCCGTCTATTCCCATTCTGTTGAGAGTTTTAATCATGAATGGATGCTGAATTTTGTCAAATGCTTTTTCAGCATCTATGGAGATGATCATGTGGTTTTTGTTCTTCTTTTTATTGATGTGATGGATGATGTTGATGGATTTTCGAATGTTGTACCATCCTTGTATCCCTGGGATGAATCCCACTTGATCATGGTGTATGATCCTCTTGATGTATTTTTGAATTCAGTTTGCTAATATTTTGTTGAGTATTTTTGCATCTATGTTCATCAGGGATATTGTTGTGTAATTTTCTTTTTTAGTGAGGTCTTTGCCTGGTTTTGGTATTAGAGTGATGCTGGCTTCATAGAATGAGTTTGGAAGTATTCCCTCCTCTTCTATTTTTTGGAAAACTTTAAGCAGAATGGGTGTTATTTCTTCTCTATATGTCTGGTAGAATTCAGAGGTGAATCCATCAGGTCCGGGAGTTTTGTTCTTGGGTAGTTTTTTGATTACCGATTCAATTTCGTTGCTGGTGATTGGTCTGTTTAGTTTTTCTGTTTCCTGCTTGGTCAGTCTTGGAAGGCTGTATTTTTCTAAGAAGTTGTCCATGTCTTCCAGGTTTTGCAGCTTGTTAGCATATAGATGCTCGTAATATTCTCTTATAATTCTTTGTATTTCTGTGGGGTCCATCGTTATTTTTCCTTTCTCATTTCTGATTCTGTTTATGTGTGTAGATTCTCTTTTTCTCTTAATGAGTCTGGCTAAAATGAGTTTATTTTTTTAAAGAACCAACTTTGGTTTCATTGATTTTTTCTATGTTTTATTCTTCTCAATTTTATTTATTTCCTCTCTGATCTTTATTATGTCTCTCCTTCTGGTGACTTTGGGCCTCATTTGTTCTTCTTTTTCCAATTTCAATAATTGTGTCTTTAGACTGTTCATTTGGGAACATTCTTCCTTCTTTAAATAGGCCTGGATTGCAATATACTTTCCTCTTAGAACTGCCTTTGCTGCGTCCCACAGAAGTTGTGGCTTTGTGTTGTTGTTGTCATTAGTCTCCATATATTCTTTGATTTCTGTTTTGATTTGGTCGTTAACCCATTGATTCATTAGGAGAATGTTGTTAAGTTTCCATGTATTTGTGAGCCTTTTTGATTTCTTTCTGAAGTTTATTTCTAGTTTTATACCTTTGTGATCTGAGAAGTTGGTTGGTAGGATTTCAATATTTTTGAAATTACTGAGGTTCTTTTTGTGGCCTAGTATGTGGTCTATTCCGGAAAATGTTCCATGTGCACTTGAGAAGAATGTGTGTCCTGCTGCTTTTGGGTGCAGAGTTCTGTAGATATCTGTTAGGTCCATCTGTTCTAGTGTGTTGTTCAGTGCCTCTGTGTCTGTACTTATCCTCTGCCTGGTTGATCTATCCTTTGGAGTGAGTGGTGTGTTGAAGTCTCCTAAAATAATTGCATTGCTGTCTATTTCCTCCTTCAATTCTGTTAGTATTTGTTTCACATATGCTGACGCTCCTGTGTTGGGTGCATATATACTTATAATGGTTATATCTTCTTGTTGGACTGACCCCTTTATCATTATGTAATGTCCTTCTTTATCTCTTGCTACTTTCTTCATTTTGAAGTCTATTTTATCTGATACAAGTACTGCAACACCTGCTTTTTTCTCTTTGTTGTTTGCATAAAATATCTTTTTCCATCCCTTCACTTTTAGTCTGTGTATATATTTGGGTTTGAGGTGAGTCTCTTGTAAGCAGCATATAGATGGGTCTTGCTTTTTTTATCCACTCTGTTACTCTGTGTCTTTTGATTGGTGCATTCAGTCTGTTTACATTTAGGGTGATTATTGATAGATATGTACTTATTGCCATTGCTGTCTTTAGATTCGTGGTTACCAAAGGTTCAAGGGTTGCTTCTTTACTATCTAAGAATCTAACTTAACTTTCTTGTTAAGTTATTGTGAACGCCGTCTGATGTTTCTTTATCTCTCCCTTCCTATTTTTCCTCCTCATTTGTTTATATATTGGGTGTTTTATTCTTTGCCTTTAGTTAGTATTTGGATGGTCTGCTTTCTTTGCTATGATTTTATTTTCTCTGGTGACATCTTTTTAGCCTTAGGGGTGCTTCCCTCTAGAGCAGTCCATTTAAGATATCCTGTAGTGGTGGTTTATGAGAGGCAAACTCTCTCAACTTTCCTTTGTCTGGAAATTGTTTAATCCCTCCATCATATTTAAATGATAATCATGCTGGATACAATATTCTTGGTTCAAGGCCCTTCTGTTTCATTACATTAAATATATCATGCCATTCTCTTCTGGCCTGTAAGGTTTCTGTTGAGAAGTCTGATGACAGTCTGATGGGTTTTCCTTTGTAGGTGATCTTTTTTCTCTCTCTAGCTGCCTTTAATACTCTGTCTTTATCTTTGATCTTTGCCATCTTAATTATTATGTGTCTTGGTGTTGTCTTCCTTGGGTCCCTTGTGTTGGGAGATCTGTGGGCTTCCGTGGATTGCGAGACTATTTCCTTCCCCAGCGTGGAAAAGTTTTTCAGCAATTATTTCTTCAAAGACACTTTCTATCCTTTTTTCTCTCTCTTCTTCCTCTGGTACTCCTATAATGCGAAAATTGCTCCGTTTCGATTGGTCACACAGTTCTCTTAATATTCTTTCATTCTTAGAGATCCTTTTATCTCTCTCTGCCTCAGCTTCTTTGTATTCCTGTTCCCTGTTTTGTATTTCATTGACAGTGTCTTGTACCTCATCCAGTCTGCTGTTAAGCCCGTCGATAGCTTATCTCATTTCTGCATAGTCTTTCGTCATTTCCTCCCTCAGCTCTTGCACATTGTTCTGTAGATCCGTCAGCATGGCTATGACTTTTATTCTGAATTCTTTTTCAGGAAGACTGTGCATGTCCATTCCTTCAGGTTGTCTCTCAGGGGTTGTGTGTGTCTAAAGCTTTGTCTGTATCATATTCCTGTGTCTTCTCATGGCTATAGAATTGGTTGTTGGTAGTTGTCACGTATGTCAGCTGGGCTCTTTATGACTGCCTCGCCAGCTGCCGAGTCCTCTCAGGTGTGGCTGCACGGTGGGCATTTTCTTGTGTGTTCTGGTCTCTCTTTTAGGAATAGTTGTATTTGCTGTATTTTTATGGATAAATATAACGTTGGGAGGAAAATTCTGCCACTCCATTCACGCCGCCATCTTCCTGGAACCTCTCTTTTATCTGCAGTCCCACCGCCTCGCCCAGCCGGACCGCTAGCCGGAAGCACCTCAGCCTGGCTGCCCGGCGCCTGCGGCACACAGCCAGGAGTTTTTTATTTTTAAATGTAGATGTTTTGCAGTGTGTCTGGTCTGTTGGAATGTCAAGAAGTAGATCCATTGGATTTTCAACATGATATAGTTTCTCTTATTTTCCAAGGACATGCTGTCCCCACCAGGGATCACCTTTTGGCTGTTGCTCTATTCTTTTCCTCTTTATCACAAACAAAGGCATAAAAGGAACCCCCATGTCTCTATCTCCAAACATTTGGCATTCTCAAATTAGATGTGAATTTTCCATCAATCATTCTACGTAATTATTATGATGCTTACCGGTTTTCCTTGATGTTACAATCAATGGCCATGCTGCAACCCTCACCTTTCTTACCCTCAGGATTACATGGATTATATGACGTTTAGCATTACCACCTTTTATTTATTTATTTTTATTGATGGCAAGTTGATATATAATATTGTATTCATTTTAAGTCTACAACACAGTGGTTCAACAGTTATCCATATTTTAAATCCTCACCCCTAACTAGTGCCGTTACTATCCGTCAACATGGAAAGATGTTATGAGCCATTGACTATATTCTCCATGCTGCACTTCCATCCCCGTGAGCAGTTTATATTAGGATTAAGATTTTGTGCCTCTTTATCCCCGTCACCATCCCACTCACCCACCCATCCCTCCCCTGTTTGAAACGTTCTTCTTGACTTCCATGATACAGTTTTTATGTTGTTTTCTTCTTACAACCCTGCTCATAACTTTTCAGTCTCATTTCCTGGCTTACATTAACCAAATATTGAATATTAGGTTTACTCAAGGCAGAGATCATAGCTCCTCTCTGCCTTCATGACCACTTTCAATTGATTCCATCTGTGCACATGGTTTCAATTTCTTAGACATAAGCAGATGGTGTGCATATTTATATTTTCAGAATTGCATATCCAATTGCTTATTTATCTCCCCAGAAATTATTCAGCATATTCACTTAATATTCAATATGTTCAAAATTACTCTTCTGTAAAAAATTCATTAAAAAGAAAGAAAGAAAACTTGTCTTATTCCACCATTCTCTATCTCAGTGCCTGGCAGCAGTATTCACCTTGTCACACAAGCCAGGATGTAGGAATAACGAACTTTATGTTTTAATGTCATACTAATCTCTCCTCTTCCTCTCCCCACACTACTTCCACATAAACAGGTGGATTAGTCCCCTCAATTCTATCTGCATGACTTCTTTCATGCATTCCCTTTTTACCACAGTAAATCTGGAACTATTTACTTAGTGTCCAAAATCAAAACATGCTCCTTTACCCATACTTCCTTTGAATGTTTTAAATGACTTCCTATTGCTTCCAGAAAATACTTAAAACTTGTAAGGAAGTCTCTAAGGTCCGCAGGGTCTGGACCTTATGCACTTCATCTCATACTTCATCTATGACATGCCTCACTCCCTGTGATCTAGTCAGAGGGATGATTGAAACCTCACCACATCTGCCTAATCCCAGGACATATAATTTACTCTCACCTCCCCATGGACACCCTGCCTTCACACTTCTACTTACTGTCAAATTCTGCAGGGAGCTGCTCAACTGTTACTTCCTCAGGGATATCTATCCTGGTTTCATAACAAAGTCTAATTAGCCCATTTTATGCTCTAAGAGAACCATGCACATCTATTATCCATAAGGCTTTTCTGTTTTTTAATTCAACTTTTCAATAATGTGACTTACAGCTTCAGCATTATACTACAAATGCCATGAAACCAGAACTGGTATGTAGGGTCCTCGGTGAGTGTCAACATGAATGAATTCATATCACGGTGGCCACCAATTCTTTTTTCTTTCTCCCTCCCAACCCCACCTTCCATTTCTATTCATGGTTGTACTTTTCATCGATAAATAAGACTTGTCTTTTCTAGTTAATTTCATAGCAGAAGCTCCACAATCCTAGCCAAATTTTAACACCAAATTTAAAGTCAGTGTCTTCAAAAATCAATTGGTCATACTTTGTGCACTTAGAGAGGCATTTTTCTTCTTCCTTCTCCTCTTTCTCCCACAGTTTCTGCTTGACTTGTGTCTGAAGCTGACTGTACCAAAATTATAATTAAAAATAAAAGTTATGCAACCCCCACAGATGCTACTTCATCTTAAGCAAGAAACTCAACTCTTGCTTGACCTAGTTCAAGAGCAAGAGTAGGCAGCAGTCTGAAGCTGCATTTATGGACCACTTACCATATAGAATTACACTAACATTACTTAGTTTTAATTATCCTCCAATTCACATTCTAAGTGTTGTTACCACTAATGTCATTGCTCAATTTCTTTCGGGTCATTAGAAGCAATATATCATATGGTAAAAGCTCGGATTTAAGAGCCAGATGCCCTGAGTTTATGTCATGGCTCAGCCACTTAGCAGCTGTGAGACCTGGGGCAAGGATCCTAGCCTCTCTGTGCCTTCTTTGTATTATCTATATAATGAGAATGGCAATAATTATGGCTCCTGATATTTTAGTTTCAACTTTTAAATGTAACAAGTTTCAAACAGTGATTAGCACGCATTAGGTACTATGTAAGTGTGAGTTATTATGATCCATCTCTAGTTGGGCTACCTCTGTTTTCTTTCAACTTAGCAAAATTTATTTATAAATCCCTTACCAAGTATTTTTATCACAATGCTTTGAACTTTTTAAATGTTTATTTTTCAAAGGATAATTTGTCTTGAAAATTCAATTCATTTGAGAGTCATTTGTTTCTATTTTTCTTAATAACATGTTGCCCAGTTTCTACATAATTTATTAAATAGATTTGAAGTTACAGTAATAGTTTTTAGGTAAACTTGCCAATTTGGCATTTCCTTTAATGTTGAAAACTTTAACCTCAAGGAAGGAAAATTCTTAATTTTCATCTCTTTAACTTCAATGAATTGGGCCAGCAGGTAATTAACTTAGGAACTTGATCCAATATAACTGTTTGACTTGTTCTTTTTCATTATTTCTCAAATTAAAATCTGAGATACCTAAAAGAAATCTATCAGACACATATAGTACTCTGATGTTTAATAATCATGAAATTTTAAATAGTTGCAGTTCTAACATTTTATTTTACCATGTCCTACACTTTCTGTCTCCAATAAAATAACTATTTTGTCAATATCTTCTAAGATTGAATTTCCATCCAAAATGCAAGAATATTTATATTTCTTCAATAATTTGACAAGAAACTGTACATAACATTCTAGGCCAACCTGGTGGGATGAATATGTGTAGAGAAGACTTACTTGTGTGTGTTTTCAGCCTTGCTGTAAGTACTTCCAATCTCCCTCTAGGTCAGATATTGCATCTGCTATCTGTAAGGCTAGTTTATTCAGTCCCTGGATTTATTGTGTAGTATTGCTTATGTTGTAAATAGCATTCAAAGTTTTATTTTATATTCTCTTTCATCTGTATAAAAGTTTATTTCAGGAAACATCCAATGCAAACATTTGTCTTTGGTGAATTTTATATTACATTTCAGAAGTTCACATTAGGTATTACTCTTGAAATTCAAGAAGTAATTTTAAAGTCAGCATATTCATATTTAATGGTAATTATTTAAGTCATATACATTCTACTTAATAACTGTCCTCTGTCTGGGATTTTCTGTTCTTTGTACTCAAGGTTTTAGAGAAGAACATGGGAAACGTGAAGAAATAGATGTCTGACAAAGCAGTCATTTCCACTTATATACAATTTATTGTTTTACTTGAAATAAAAAAAAATGTGAATAATACAATGAATGGCACTCATTTTATTGGTATAATTGCATAGATTTTCTTTTTACTACATTCTATACTACTTTCTAAATAGTATTTTTTTATTTAAAATTTATGAGCATCACAAAAGTTTTATTTAGCCCAGACTAATTTGTAAGCATTAAAATGTTGGTAGATTCCATTTAAACTATGTCTCAAGAATATGAATCTTGGATTTTAGGATAGATTTAAACTTAAAATGAGGCTATGAGCTCATATAAGCTGCTAAAAATTATGCTTCAATTTCTGCTTTCCAAAAATCCACTATGCTAATAACCAGCTGAAGTTCAAAAATGTTGAAATAAAAGGCCTAATTCCAGATGATTTTTGTGTACATTTGTTTCATTATCCTTTTCATTTTGCATTGAAGTAGTCAGTTTCCATACAAAAACTAATACTCTTTTAGAAAAAAAGACATTAAGCCATGATTATATCTCAAACCTACATAAATTAGTTGATCTAGTTTTCTAACTAGTTTTCTGAAGATAGAGATATGTGGATTAACAAAGCAGTAACAAAAAGAGAAAAGAGAATATATCAACCTTAAACTTCACCTAAGGTGTATTTTTTATTCAAACAAGTTCTAAAATAATCAGGGACAAATAATTTAAAATCTCTTTCTTGCCAAAACCACTGACTGAACACAATTACATACATCCAAAAGAAGAGAAAGACACAAGAAATGAGCTAAATAAAATTATTTTTTGTAATTCAGTAATACAGCTTTTCCATTAATGTAGGATGTGCTCTACTGACAGTTTGTTCTGAAAACATGTAATAACCGACAATATGAAATGATCAATATTTCACTTTTCAGAAACTGCATTAGAGTACGTGGCATTGTGCATAAGTGATGTTATTTAAATTCACTTATGTTACACTATCATGTAGTTTGATTTGAATTTATAGAGGAAAATTAGACTACACTGTGGCCCTTATGCTCAAAGTCAATCACAGTTTTATTTGGTACTTGCCTTGGAAATCCTGGTTTGTAAGGATATATTTGCACACTGTACCTACATCAAGACATAATTAGCGTATTGGAATGTTTCACTCAGAGACTGGCTTTTACTTCTCCTTCAGATATAATTTTGTTATTTTAATTTGGTTTCTTCATTGGTAAGTCCTTGGATATTATTTTCCTTTAGAGTTTAAAGGTGTCTTATTATCCTATAAATATTTTCTGGCTAAATTGAATTTTTAAAGTTCACTACTAAATACAAATAGGAACCACTTTTCACTTTCATGTTTTAAATACAGACTACCCAAAGTTTCAATAGCAGCATTTCACAAGAGCAGTTTTAGACTGTCATATGACTTACTATAACTAGTTTGTCTTATTTTCAAGTTTATTTCTCTTTATTGATAACTAAGATACAAAATTTATTAAAATACTATTTGTAGAAGGAACCTGATTACTTGCAATTTTCTTATAATGTTAGATTACGCATAAGTAAAAATAAAGGACCTTTGCTTCCAGATCATAGCATACTGCCACCAATGGCGGTAGGAAACCCGGACGCTGGGGCCAGAGTTCCTGGGCTTGGATGTTGACTCTACCACTTACTAGTTGGGAGAAATACTTGACTTCTCTGAACTTCACTTCAGATTCCTCATCTGTAAAGTGGGCACATACACCTGCCCATAGTTATATCCAGTAGTACCTATCCCACAGGGCTGTTATGAGCTAATGTTTTAAAATAATAAAAATAGTACATGGTACATGGTAATTGCTACATAGCATTTGTTAAATAAATCACAATATTAGCCCCCTGCAAAAATTTGGAATTTGCTATAGATTACAAGGACATTTGCAGGTACCTGTATTAAATAACATTGTATTACAGTCCAAAGCCTAATGCTATGCCTGCCACTGTTTCATCTTGGTTACTGGTTAACTCATGTGAAGGAAAGCACAGTTCATATTTTGGATGATATCAGAACCTGTTTCTCTACAAAAGGTGTGAGGAGGTTGTTGGAAAGTTTTCCTAAATACCATCTCTCCATTTCCCCACCCCTAGTCTCATTCCCCAAATCCACTATGGAAGACTACTACTTTAAGATAAAGGGTATCAGGTTAAGGTACCATGTATAAGTGAGATCTTATAGTATTTCTTTCTCTGTCTGACTTATTTCCTTAGTGCAACGCCCTTAAGATCCCTCTATGTTATCACAAAAAAAAGGATATGCTTTGATAGCA
Organism: Phataginus tricuspis; assembly: GCA_029783875.1. Taxonomy (NCBI): domain Eukaryota; kingdom Metazoa; phylum Chordata; class Mammalia; order Pholidota; family Manidae; genus Phataginus; species Phataginus tricuspis. The sequence continues at coordinate 5,697,923 of JAQQAC010002701.1, read as the reverse complement.
GAATAGCATTCCACTGTATATACATACTTTATGTTCTTTATCCATCCATCAGTCAATAGGTACTTAGATAGTTTCCATGTCTTGGCTATTGAGAATAATGCTTCAGTGAACATGGGGGTGCAGATCTTTCTTTGATATAGTGTTTCCATTTCTTTAAGATATAGATCCATAAGTGAGGCTTCTGAATCACACGGAAATTCTAATTTTTTGAGGAAACTCCATGCTGTTTTCTATAGTGGCTGAACCAGTGACATTCCCAGTGCACAGGGTTCCCCTTTCTCCAATATGTCACTGTGGTTTTGATTTGCATTTCTCTGATAGTAGTATCGATCATATTTTCATGTACCTTTTGGCCATTTAGATGTCTTCTTGGAAAACTGTCTATTCAGTTCCCTTGCTAATTTTTAAAAACGGGATTGTTTTTAGCTATTGAGTTGTATGAGTTCAATTTCAGTCTTTTACATCTCAGTATCCAGTTTTCCTGACACCATTTATTGAAGAGACTATCCGTTCCCCACTGAGTATTTTTGACTCCTGTGTTAAATGTCAGTTGACCGAACATGCATAGGTTTATTTCTCCGCTCTTTATTCTGTTCCACATGTCTATGTGGTGTTTTTATGCTGATCTACGTCTGTGATATCCAGTTGTAATGTCTCTTCTTTTGAAATTTCTTTCAACATGTTTTTTTAAACACTTCTTTAAATACATTGTAGAGTGGGCATTACACTCATTTATAGAAGTAACACCATTCTCAGCACATCAAGCATGCAGCACTCTTACAAACATTTTTACATGTGTTTTAAAAATGTCACAAAATGCATTAGAGAATGGCCATCATATCTATTCCCTAAAATAACATTTCTTTTTGATTAGGAAAGTTGTATTTTATTTCGGATTTTTTAATACCCAAAATGTTTTAATCATTGAAATATTTCAAGCATTTGAGGAATAATACAGCAAAATCTCATCTATTGTGGGTTTTATAAGAAGCAGTATTGTTTTCATAGTAACACTTTATTTTTAAAAAGCTAATACACATAAAAATTCACCTGCTTTTCCTTTTTTCTTTCTCACTGGCTGGAGTTACCACTCTCTGAGGTTGGTGACTGTCATTCTCAGTGGTATTTTTGGATTTAAAAACAAATAGCATTTGTTATTTCTTTTGTTTGTTTTTCATTGAGATGTTATTGACATATTGCATAAGCTTAAGGGGTACGGCAAGTTGATTTGATACATTTATTCTACGATCTTATTACGGCCGTAGTGTTAGCATTCTAACCTCAGAGAGAAAGGGGCAAGGGTTTTATGGAATTTTAGCCAAAGAGTTCAGATGAAATAAGCTGGCTTTGAGGAGAGTTGGTCACAAGCAGTTCTAGGAAAATGATGGAATTATTCTCAGCTATTAGCAGCTGCTGGTTGAGGGTCTTAACAGAATTGGGAGAAATAGGTAGGACGTAAGGCCATGTGCAAGAGAGGAGGAGGCAATAGCTAGGGGTTCCAAGCACACACAAAATGAACAGTATAAAAATTTCCATCTTTCAGTTTCTTTTAGGCATATTTCAGTATTTTCTGATGGAAAGAAGGACTACATAAAGTAATCTATGGTTTCCAGAAGCAATGTACCTGTGCATTATTTTGTCCTTTTCACTAAATAAGACTATATATTTATACTTTAAAGACAGAGACTTTTTCAAACTCTTAGGAAAGAAACATTGATGACTTTTTAGGAAAGGTGATATTTACACCAATTTCTACATTTTCTATAGAGAAGATAAGACACCTATTTTAGTCTCCAAGAGAGGAGAGAAATACTTGCAGGCCTCTTCTGCTCACTTGTTCCTGTCCACTGACAAGAGTGATTCAATCGATGGTACAGAAAGAAAGCACTAAGCAAGCACAGCCAAGCCTTTTATTGGCATCCTCTCTCTCAGAGTAGGGGTAGACCAACTGTGCCATTATATCCACTCCAGGCTCAAATGCTCAGTGAGCTTTCCATGCTAGGCTCTGTTCTACTAAGGGAAGCTGTCTGCAATTGTGTAGATGCTACGAATTAATAGTGTAGGAGGCATACTTTCGGTTTTGAGACCAAGCTGTGCTAAGACAGTTTTACCACTTATAAGGCAGATATTTTGGTCTCTATTTCAATACTTGTGTCTAATTCTCAATTGTTTCAGAACGCATAAGGGAAGGGATAGGATTAATTGACTGACCACTCATTTATCATTTGATATCATTTTAAAAATAGAATCCCTTTTTGATGAGGCATCTTGGAGGCTAGTGTTCCTGGAAAACACATTTAGAAAGAACGATTTAGTTGCCTGCAGGAAAACTGCACAGATCAGTGGCTTTCAAAATGTTTTATGGACTTCCTGTTGCCAGTACAAGGTTGGAAATCTACTCAACTAGGTGATAGGGATAAGAATAAATTATCTTTTCTTGATTAGTGAAAAGCAGTTCGAGATAATAACATAAACATGAGCTTTAGAGAATGAATGCTGGGTTCGAATTCTGGTTCCTGCATTTGTCAGCTCAGAAGCACCTTTCAAGTAAGTCATGTATAAAATTCAAAACTACATTTTGTAGATTGGCTACAACAGTACATATAGAAGTCACTCTATAGTATTTTTTGTTGAACGTGACAGAATGAAGGGTGTGCAAAAACAATGCTTAACACAGAGTGGGAACTGAATAAATAGTAGCTCTTATGCTATTATTTTAATAATAACAGTAATAGCAAAAATGTGGTGGGTTGCCTTTAGTTCTTTTCTGAACACATTATACAGTAGTTTACTGATGATTTTTTTTTAGAAGTACATTGTTGGAAAAATCTTGGCAGTCAACAGGAAGTTGACAGAAGAAAGAATAATAAATATATTCATAACAAAATTAGGATTTAAAATGCAATCAGAACATGAAATAATGAGATGAAAATAACTAGATGAAACATACAGATATTTGTAAAAAGCACTTGATCCTTATAATGTAGCAGTAGTGAAAGTAAAATTACTTAATTGTCTAAGTAGAAGCATAATATGAATAAGTGATACCATGTAACTACTCTACAATATATTAAATTCCATTAATAGAAGTAACTTTCAAATATAGCTAAGAAAATATCTGAAGTTCCCTGTGCTATCCAGATCACATTAAAAAGTAATACTAAAAACTGGGGGCATATTCAAAGGAGGCAGGCCAGGAAGATAACAGAATATAAACCCAGTAAATCAAGACTGATTGAAATACAAGGGTCTGCTTATCAGATATGAAGGAAAGTTAATAACGATGTAGATATCTTCAAAATTCTTTAAGAACTGTTAAGTAAAAGAAGGGCATATTCACATTACTTGACCCAGAACTTAAAATAAGCATTATCAGGTGACCCATATAGGGAAATCTGATTTAGGTCAGTCTTTTGAAAAGCATAGAGCTTTTAAAAAATTGAACAGATATCCTCCAGTGATTGGAGGGTACAAAACTGAATTCTGGGAATCACTTATTTACTAAATGGAATGCTCAGGCTACTTCTCAGTGACCTTTATGTCCCCAAGACTATTCTTAATACATTATATTTATTATCCTAACATTGAAGAATACTAATGAATTTTTAAAAATCATGGTTCTATTTCCAGTGTCAATATTTGTAAAGTTGAAGTGAATATTTTTCAAAGAAATAATCTAATTATTCACTTAAATATCATGTGAAATGTTTGAATATTTAAAATGTAATTTGACATTTTGGGCATCAACCTTCTATTTAAAAAGTGTTTGATATGCAAGGTCTGAAAAGGTTATTTTAAAAATTTAGTTCCTTTGCCATTTAATAATCAAATTCATTATATCTGATGAACACTGATATGTTGGCTGTTATTAAAAGTTACTCAAACCTACTCTTTCTTGGACACTGTTTCTGCCACTTAATTTTGCATCCTGTGTCATGAGTATGAAATCACGTACAGTGAGATGGAGTAGTAAATACAAAACAAAACACAAAGCCCCTGTTGACATAGATCCAAGTTTTGAACATAAGTAAGAAACCATAAAAGTCTATTAAGATAATAGGAATTATTTTTATTTATCCAGTTCTGGTTATGACAGAAAAGCTTACATAGGACCTGCTTTCCAATAAATAACTCTAAAAGCTGAACAAGTTACATGAAATAATTTTTCACAGCATTAGAAAGAAACCAACAAAGAGCTGTGATCCTAGAGGGCAGAAAAGCATAGGCGGCACGCCCCATTTCACTCAGGATTTATCCCTGAAAGTATTTTTCAAAGTGCTACCAGGGATTAAGAAAAAAAAACACAGCATAAGTCTCACGTGGTTAAAGAAACAAAGACTAACAAAAGAGTTGAAATTTGATGGCAGATTACAGATAAGAGGCCATGGAATACAAACCCAAATATCTGAGCAGAGATTTCAGGGGTAATCCAGTGCTTAGAGAGGTTGAAGTTCAATCTCAGCCACAGTGAAGACACTATAGAGGACAACACAATTCAATTCAACTGAGATCCCAGAAAGGCCAAATACTGGGGATAGAAATCATGTCATAGGAGGGGAGAGTTAAGCTGTAAGAGTAAGGAAAAAGTGAAACAGACCAACATTAATGAATCCTGGTAGCAAATATTGACAGGAAACAAGTGATCTGTAGTAAGTGAACTACCCACCAAACAAAACTAAGAACACTAAGATAGGGTACAAATGAAAAGGTTAATATAGTATAATATAGTAGTAATAAAAATAATTGGTCTTTAACCCAAAAGAAAAAAGAAAGGAGCAATAAAAAAACAATAAGCAGTAGGCATATCCCTTGCCAGACTTACCAAGGAAAAAAGAGAAAGGACACATATATGGAAAATCAGAAGTGAGAAAGGAATAGTTACAACTGACACCAAGAAATACAAGGAATTATTAGAGAATTCTATGAAAAATTATATGTCAATACATTAGACAACCTAGAAGAAATGGACAAAATTCGTAGAAATGTATCACCTTCCAAAGCTTCCCCAGGAACAAGCAGAAAATCTAAACACCAATTACCAGTAATTAAATTGAATTGGTAATAAAAAAATACTCAACAAAAAAAGTCTGGGATGAGATGGCTTCACACGGAATTCTACCAAACATTTAAAAAAAGCTAATACCCGTCCTTCTTAAAGTATTCCAAAAAAGTAGGAGAGGGAATACTTCCAAACTCTTCTATGAGGCTAGCATCACTCTGATACAAAAACCAAACAGAAAATCTACAAAAAAAGTATAGACCAATATCCCTGATGAACATAAATGCAAAAATCCTCAACAAAATATTAGCATATGAAATTCAAAAATACATCAAAAGGATCATCCATAACAACCAAGTGGGATTTATTCCAGGGATGGAAGGATAGTACAATATTCATAAATCAATCAATGTGAAACACCACATTAACAAAAAAGGATAAAAATCATATGATTTATCAATAGATGCTGAAAAAGCATTTAATAAAATTCAACATTCATTCATGATAAAAACTCTCAGAAAAATGGGTATAGAGGGTGTATATCTCAACATAATGAAGTATATATACAACAAACCCACAGCTAGCATCATACTGGATAGCAAAAAACTGAAAGAACTTCCTCTAAGATCAGGAACAAGGCAAAGATGTCCACCTTCACCACTTTTATTCAGCACAGTACTGGAAGTCCTAGCCATGGCGATCAGACAAGATAAGGAGAAAAAAGGTATCTAAATTGGTAAGGAAGAAGTAAAACTGTCACTATTTGAAGATGACATGATGCTTTATAGAGAAAACCATAAAAAGTCCACAAAAAAAACTACCAGAAATAATAACTGGATACAGCAAATTTGCAGAATACAAAATTAATACACAGAGGAAAGCAGAAAAAAAGATGGCAGTGTAGGAAGGCACACACACACACAAAAAAACTCCTCCCAAAATCATATAGAACAAGAAAATACAGCAAATACAACCAGGCCTGAAATCAACCTGAAGAGTGCAGAACTGACCACCTACATCTTGGGAAGAAGAGAAGACCCTACAGAAATGGGTAAAGTGACAAAACCATGATGTGGTGGCACCCAAGCCCTCCTCCACCCTTGCCCACAGGCAGGAGAAAGAAGAATAGAGCAGGGAGGGTGTAGAAGCCAAGGATCCTGAACACCTGGTCCTGGAGACCTCTAGAAACACAAAGCCACATTGCATGGTACCCTGGTGATAAGTAGAGCTGGACAACAGAGACGTGCAGAACTCTTGGGGAGGCTGAGATCACAGCCACCTGTGGAAAACAGGCATGCTCTACCAGCTCCCCAAGAAATAAAGCAGAGCAGGCAGGTTGAAAGACTTCCCAGCAGTGAAAGTGGTGCCAAAGGGGCAAGGATTGCACAGTGCTTCCTGTTTAGGACAAAGGTCAGGTGGACAATACCTCCCAAGCTCAACTTCAACCCAACAGATTGGGAGCCCTCAGGACCCTCAGAGCTCCATTCCCCTCACTGGCAACACCGCCCAGAGATTCCTCGTAGTGATGTGTATTCTGAAGGCCAGCAGTGAAACCAAATTTTAATCCCAGGTAGGTGGGTGGAGAACACCTAGGCTCCTCGGTCCTATTTTAGCCAAACCAAGGAGCTGCATAGAAGAGTAAGCCCCAGAAAGTCTTTCCTCCTGGCAGGTGCCAGTCTTGTTCACCAGCACCCTGCCATCACAGCAGGCCAGGCAGAGGGCAGCTGCACCCATGTCAGCACTAGCCCCACAGCCAGAATCATGTGTGCAGCCCACCCCAGAAGCTCTTTCCTCCCAGCAGACAGTGGTCCCGGTAGCCTGTGCCCCCGCCATTGTGACAGGGCAGTTCCAGAGAGTACTCTCCTCACTCCCATGATCAACAGATGACCCACACAGCCCTCCTGAAATCAGAACACAATGAGCTAGGCAGACAGGTGCCACAACCACTGCACACTACCAGCTGAGGCTCCAACACAAGAAACTGATCTTCTGGGCACTAGAGGGCACCTCCTACACAAATCTATTATCCCATAAGAAACATTAAAAAAATAAAATAAAATAAAGAGACAAAAGAACTTGGTCCAAATGAAAATTCAAGACAAAACTCTAGAAAGAGGGCTTAGTGAAACTAAAATCACCAATCTTCTTGATAAATTTTTCAAAATAAAAGTCATAAACATGCCCACAGAGCTACAGAAAAGATCTCAGGGGGGAATTCAACAAAGAGATAGACATTTTGAAAAATACAGTATCTGAAATGAAACATACAATGGAGGGATTTAAAAATACATTAGATGAGGTACTAGAAATTAGAAAAGAGGAAAACAAAGAAGCTGAGAAACAGAGAAAAAAGGATCTCTAAGAATGAAAGAATAATAAGAGATCTGTGTGACCAATACAAATGTAACAATATTCAAATTATAGGGGTGCCAGAAGAAGAAAGAGAAAAAGGGATAGAAAGTATCTTTGAGGAAATAATTGTTGAAAACTTCCTCAGTCTGGTGAAGGAAATAGGTAACAGAAGCACAAAGTTCTCCCAGCAAAAGGCACCCTAGGAAGACAACACCAAGACATATAATAATTAAAATGACAAAGAGCAAGGATAAGGAGAGAGTACTGAAAGCAGCCAGAGAGAGAGAAAAGATCACATATAAAGGAAATCCCATCAGGCTATCAGCATACTTCTCAGCAGAAACCTTACAGGCCAGAAGGGAGTGGCATGATATATTTAATGTAATGAAACAGAAAGGCCTCCAACCAAGAATACTCTACGTGGCAAGATTGTCATTTAAATTTGAAGCAGGGATTAAACAATTTACAGAGAAGCAAAAGTTGAGGGAGTTCATCACCACCAAACCATTTCTACAGGATATCTTAGGCTAAATAGCTCTCACCAGAGAAAATAGACCCACAGTAAGATAGTAGATCAATTAATTACTAAGCAAATACAAAATTTAATCAACTACTCACAAAGTTAGTCAAAGTATACATAAAGAGTACAGAATATGACACATAAAATATAAAGAGTGGAAGAGGAAGAAGAAGGGGAGGAAAAAAAGAACTTTTAGATTGTGTATGAATAGAGTAATAAGCGATTTAAGATAGACTGTTAGTAAGGAAGCTATACTTGAATGTTTGGTAACCACAAATCTAAAGCCTACAATGGCAATACATACATATCTATCAATAATCACTGTAAATGTAAATGGACTCAATGCACCAATCAAAAACCAGAGTTTCAGAACGGTTAAAAAAATTAAGGCCCATCTATTTGCTGCTCACAAAAGTCTCATTTCAAACCAAAAGAAATACACAGAAAAAAAGTAAAGGGATTGAAAAAGATGTTTCATGCAAATAATAGGGATAAAAAAAGCAAGAGTAGCACTACTTATATCAGAACAAATAGATTTCAAAACAAAGAAAGTAGCAAGAGACAAAGAAGGACATTACATAATGATAAAGGGGTCAGTCGAAAAAAAGGTTATAATCATTATAAATATCTATACACCCAATATAGGCAATATAGGGGCACCTAAATATGTGAAACAAACCGTAAAACAATTAAAACGGGAAATAGAACGCACCACATTCATTTTAGGAGACTTTGGCACACCACTCATGCCAAAGGACAGATCAACCAGACAGAAAATAAGTAAGGAGACAAAGGTACTGAGCTACACATGAGAACAGTTGCACCTAACAGACATCTACAGAGCACTCCACCCAAAAGTAGCAGGTTACACATTCTCCTTAGTGTACATGGAACATTTTCCAGAACAGATCACATACTAGGCCATAAAAATACCTCAATAAATTCAAAAAGAATGAAATTGTGCCAACCAGCTTCTCAGACCACAAAGGTACAAAATTAGAAATAGATAATGCAAAAAAAAAGAAGAGACCCACAAACACATGGAATCTTAACATGCTCCTAAATAATCAATGGATCAATAACCAGATAAAAACAGAAATCAAGCAAGATATGGAGAGAAATGGAGAAAACAATTCAACACCACAAAACCTGTGTGATGCAGTGAAGGCACTCCTAAGAAGAAAGTATACTGCAATACAGGCTTACCTCAAGAAACAAGAACAATCCCAAATGAACAGTGTAAAATCACAATTAATGAAACTAGAAAAAGGAGAACAAATGAGGCCCAAAGTCAGTAGAAGGAGGGACATAATAAAGATCAGAGTAGAAATAAATAAAATTGAGAAGAACAAAACAATACGATCAATGAAACTAGGAGCTAGTTCTTTGAGAAAATAAACAAAATAGATAAAACCCAGCCAGACTTATCAAGAAAAAAAGAGAGTGTATACATATAAACAGACTCAGAAATGAAAAAGGAAAAATCACAATGGACACCTCAGAAATACAAAGAATTGAGAATACTGTGAAAAATTATACACCAACAAATTGGACCTCCTAGGAGAAATGGACAAATTTCTAGAAAAATACAACCCTCCAAGACTGACCCAGGAAGAAACAGAAAATCTGAACACACCAATTACCAGCAATGAAATTGAACTGATAATTTAAAAAACTACCTAAGAACAAAACCCTTGACCAGATTGCTTCACTGCTGAACTTTATTAAACATTTAGAGAAGACCTAATACCCATCCTCCTTAAAGTTTTCCAAAAAGTAGGATGGAATACTTCCAAACTCATTCTATGAAGCCAGCATCACTCTAATGCCAAAACCAGGCAAAGACACACAAAAAAGGAAATTACAGACCAATATCCCTGATGAACATACATGCAAAAGTACTCAACAAAATATTAGCAAACCAAATTAAAAAACACATCAAAAAGATTATCCATCATTATCAAGTGAGATTTATTCCAGGGATACAAGGTTGTTACTGTCTTAGAAAATCCATCAACATCATCTACCACATCAACGAAAAGGACAAAAATCACATGATCATTCCATAAATGCTGTAAAAGAATTTGACAAAATTCAACATCCGTTTGTGATAAAAACTCTCAACAAAATGGGTATAGAGGGCAAGTACCTCAACATAATAAAGGCCATATATGACAAACTCACAGGCAACATTATACTTAACAGTGAAAAGCTGAAAACTTTTCCTCTAAGATCAGGAATGAGACAACGATGTCCACCCTCCTCACTTTTATTCAACATAGAATTGGAGGTCTTAGCCACGGCAATCAGACAACAGAAAGAAATAAAACGCATCCAGATTGGTAAGGAAGAAGTTAAACTGTCACTGTGTGCAGATGACATAATATTTTACATAGAGAACCCTAAAGAATCCACCCCAAAACTACAACAACTAATAACGGAATTCAGCAAAGTTGCAGGATACAAAATTAATACCCAGAAATCTGTTGCATTCCAATACTAGTGATGAACTAGCAGAAAGAGAAATCAGGAAAACAATTCCATTCACAATTGCATCAGAAAGAATAAAATATATAGGAATAAATTTAACCAAGGAGGTGAAAAACCTATACCCTGAAAACTACAAGACACTCTTGAAAGGAATTAAAGAAGGCACCAATAAATGGAAATACATCCCATGCTCACGGATAGGAAGAATTAATATTGTCAAAATAGCCATTCTGCCTAAAGCAATCTACAGATTCAATGCAATCCCTATCAAAATACCAACAGAATTCTTCAAAGAACTAGAAAAAATTCTTCTAAAATTTATATGGAGCCACAAAAGACCCTAAATAACCAAAGCAATCCTGATAAGGAAGAATAAAGCTGGGGAATTACACTCCCCAACTTCAAGCTCTACTACAGAGCCACAGTAATCACACAATTTGGTACTGGCACAAGAACTGACCCATAGATCAGTGGAACAGAATAGAGACTCCAGATATAAACCCATACATATATAGCCATTTAATATACGATAAAGGAGCCATTAATATAGAGTGAGGAAATGACAACCTCTTTAACAACTGGCGTTGGCAAAACTGGACAGCTACATGGAAGAGAATGAAACTGGATTATTGTCTAATTCCATATACAAAAATAAACTCAAAATGGATCAAAAACTTGAGTGTAAGTCATGAAACCATAAAATTCATAAAGAAAAAATAAGCAAAAATATACTGAATATAAACATGAGCAACTTCTTCCTGAACAAAATTAAAAATGAACAAGTGGGACAACATCAAAGTGAAAAGCTTCTGTACAGCAAAGGACACCATCATCAGAACAAAGGCATCCTACAGTATGGGAGAATATAATTGTAAAAGACTTATCCAAAAAGGGGTTAACATCCAAAATACATAAAGAACTCACACACCTAAACACCCAAAAAACAGATAACCTGATTAAAAAATGAGCAGCAGATCTGAACAGATACTTCTCCAAAGAAGAAATTCAGATGGCCAACAGGCACATGAAAAGATGCTCAACATCACTAATAATCAGGGAAATACAAATTAAAACCACTATGAGATGTTACCTTACACCAGTTAGGATGGCCAACATCCAACAGACAAGAAACAACAAATGCTGTTGAGGATGCAGAGAAAGGGAAACCCTCCTACATTGTTTTTGGGAATGTAAATTGGTTCAACCATTGAGGAGAGCAATGAGGAGTTTCCTTAAAAAGCTAAAAATAGAAATACCATTTGACCCAGTAATTCTACTTATAGGAATTTACCCAAAGAAAACAAGATCCCTGGTTTGAAAAGACATACATACCCCTATGTTTATAGCTACACTATATACAATAGCCAAGATATGGGAGTAACCTTAGTGCCCATCAATAGATGAATGGATAAAGAAGTGGTACATATCTACAGTGGAGTATTATTCAGCCATAAAAAAGAAAAGAAGTCCTCCCATTTGCAACAACATGGATGGAGCTAGAGGGTATTATGCTCAGTGAAATAAGTCAAGTGGAGAAAGACAAGTACCAAATGACTTAATTCATTTGTGGAGTATAAAAAAACAAATCAAAACTGAAGAAACTAAATAGCAGCAGACTCACAGACTCTGAGTCATCAAAGAGGAATAGTAGTTATCAAAGTGGAGGGTTTGGGGAAGTTGGTTGGAGAGGGAGGGAGAAAGGGGTTAAGGGGCACTATAATTCACAATTGCAATATAGGTAGGTCACAGGGAAGGCAGTACAGCATGGAGAAGACAAGTAATGATTCTATAGTACCTTACTACGCTGATATACAGTGACTGTAATAGGGATGGTGAAGACTTGATAATATGGGTGCATGTTGAAACCACATTGTTGTTCATGTGAAACCTTCATAAGATTGTACATCAATGACATTTTAATAAAAAACTTAACACACAGAAATCTGTTGCATTTCTATATACTAGAAACAAATTAGCAGAAAGAGAAATCAGGAAAACAATTCCATTTACAATTGCATGAAAAAGAATAAAATACCTAGGAATAAACCTAATCAAGGAGGCTAAAGATCTGTACTCTGAAAATTATAAGACACTGATGAGAGAAATAAAAGAAGACACAAATAAATGGAAATATATTCCATGCTCATGGATAGGAAGTATTAATATTGTCAAAATGGCCTTCCTGCTGAAAGCAGTTTACAAATTCTGTGCAATCTCTATCAAAAGGCCAATGGCATTTTTCAATGAACAAGAGCAAATAATCCTAAAATTTGTATAGGACCATGAAAGACCCCAAACAGTCAAAGCAATCTTGAGAAAGAACAAATCTGGGTGTATTACATTCCCTGACTTCAAGCTATGCTACAAAGTTGTAGTAACCAAAACACTATGGGTGAGGGGTTGGTATAGATGGGTGGGGAGGTGGAGGGGGTACAAAGGGGCACAATAATTCTCAATCATATTATAAATTTGTCACAATGATAGTAGTAGAGCATAGAGAATATAGTCAATGATTCTGTAACATCTTTCTATGTTGACAGATAGTAACTCTATTAATGGGAGTGACTATTTAATAATATGGGTAACTTTTGAACCACTGTGTTATATACTTGAAACTAATATAAGATTGTAGATCAATGATACTTCAATAAAAAGAAAAACCAACATGGTACAGGCATAAGAACAGACCATAGATCAATGGAACACAATGGAGAGCCCAGTTGTAAACCCTTATATATATGGTCAATTAAGATATGATGAAGGAGTAATAAGTATACAGTAGGGAAGAGGCAGTCTCTTCAATAACTGGTGTTGGGAAAACTGGACAGCTTTATGCAAGAAAATGAAACTGGATTACTGTCTAACTCTATATACAACAGTAAAGTTGAAATGGATTAAAGACCTAAACAAGACATGAAATCATTAAACTTTTAGAAGAAAACTAGCAAAAATCTCTTGATCATAAGCATGAGCAGTTTTTTTCTGGGCACTTCTCCCCAGACAAAGGAAACAAAATAAGAAATGAAGAAGTGGGACTACATCAAATTAAAATGCTTCTGTACCACAAAGCACTCCATCAACAAAACAAAAAGATATACACTCCTACAATATGGGAGTGTATATTCATAAATGATTTATCTGATAAGGAGTTAACATCCAATATATATAAAGAACTTACATGCCTCAACACCAAAAAAAAACATATAGCCTAATTGAAAAATGGGCAGAGTACCTGACCAGACATTTTTCCAAAGAAGAAATACAGATGACCAATTGGCACATGAAAAGATGCTCCACATCACTAATCATCATGGAAACGCAAATGAAAACCACAATGAGATATCACTTCACACCAGTTAGAATGGCTGCTCTCACAAAGACAATAACCAGTGTTGGCGAGGATGTGGAGAAATGGGAACCCTCCTACACTGTAGTGGGAATGTCACTTGGTGCCGTCACTGCAGAAAGCAGTGTAGAAGCTCCTCAAAAAACTAAAAATAGAAATTCCATATGACCCAGTAATGCCACTTCTAGGAATTTACCCAAAGAAAACAAAATCCCTGATTTGAAAAGATATATGCACCCCTTTGTTTATTGCTGTACTGTTTGCAATAGCCAAGATATGGAAGCAACCTAAGTGTCTATTTATACATGAATGGATAAAGAAGACTTGTTATATATACACAATGGAATATTATTCAGCCACTAAAAGGGAAGAAGTCCTGTCATTTGCAAAAAGGATGTTTTTGATCACATGACTAGAGGTATTATGCTAAGTGAACCAAGCTCGGCAAACAAAGACAAATCCCATATGATGTCACATATTTGTGGAATTTAAAAACAAAACAAAACAAAATGAACAAAATAACACTATAGTCATAGACACTGAGAAGCAACTGGTGGCTACTATGGAGGGGATTGGGGTGGGTGGGCAGGGAATATGAGGAGCATAAAGGGGTACAAAATTCTCAAAAATAATACGAGTTGGTCATGGGGAAAATAGTATGGCATGGAAAATATAGTCGATGATTCTGTAACATCTTTCTTGTTAACAGATAGTAACCACTTACTGGGGGAGGATTTAATAATGTAGGTATCTGTTGAACTATTTTGTTATATACTTGAAACTAATATATTTCAATATAAATAAATAAAAATTAAATTTAAAAAGAAAAGTGAAAGAAAAAATTAGAAGCAGTTTTTTGCAACTGGGACAAATGGGAAACAAAGAACAAGATGGTAGTCCAAGTCTTTGAGTAATTACATTGTGTAAATAAAATGTTGAAAAGAGAAATCTTGTTAGGATATTTAAAAAATTAAAACAAAATATGATCTTTAGATCTACACCATGTTGTCTGGATATATTTTATAATCCTACAATTCCACAGCTGGGTGTGTAACAAAAAAATGAAACAACAAAAGACTCATGTTCACACAAAAACTTTTACAAATATACTCACCAGCTTTCTTCTTAAAAGTTTTGAAGTTTTTTTTAACTCAAATATAGTAGCATGTGTACATAAATTATAGTAGCTCTAACTGGTTACTATATATCAATAAGAGAACAAAGTACCAATGTACACAACATGAATGAAGCTCACACATGTGAAAAAAACTATGAAAAAATAAGACATGAGAGTATATACTCCTAATTCCATTTGTATGGAAACCAAAATAAAAAAGCTATAACTTGTCTACTGTGACAGAATTGTGAAGACTGGGTGCACTTGAGAGTGCTAGAAACTTTCCATAACTTGATCTAGTTGTGGTGACATGAGTGAGACAGATGTGAAATTGTGAAGGTCAATGAAGATTTATGCACTTAACTGTGTAAGTCACACCTAAATAAAAATAAAGTTCTATGATACTGCAGAATTGAGTTTACCTAGCAGGCAGGCTTAAGTGCTATCTTTCAAAGGCCTGTGTGCAAGGTCAACCCTTGGCTAACACCTGGAAACTGGATTTCAGAAGCGCTCTCATCATTCCCAGAACGGATCACAGTGGCTGACTGCATTTAAACTGTTTTTATAAGCAATATGGTTTATGCTGAACACCTGCTTTCCTTCTGGGAGCCTGAAATTTTTGTATGTGCCAGACAGAAGCTGCCTATGTGACTAGCCCCCTGTAAACACCCTGGATACTGAGTATGTAATGAGCTTCCCTGGTAGACAATATTTCTCTGTAATAAATCATAGCCATGAATATAACTGTTAGGTGGAGTCCTGTGAGTCCTTCCAGTGAATTGCTGAATTCTGAGAGTGCTTGGAGACTTCTGGCATAGGGATGATGACAGGAGCTAGTTTTTGGTTGTTTTATTTTTAAAAATGTAGTTAGATTTTAATATTTTTCTTTCTCTTTCTCTTTAAATTCCACTTCCTTTGCCTTGCAAAGTGGGAAGCTGAGTTGGATGGTGAAATGCTCCACACAGAGGACATTCCAAAAAGAGACTATACCAGACTGATTTCGGGGAGGAGGGCCCACACAAAGGGACAGCCCATCATCTGGTTTTGAACTTGAGAGAGGTCTGAGGATGTTCAAATGGGGGTTTGCGGTGGTCCCCCAGCTTGAGGAATGATTCTACCCAGTGGAGGGGCAGGGGTGGGAGTTGACGTGCGTGGCAGCAGTGATAGTATATTTGTTAAATACAGGGGGTCTCACCTCAAAACTACGTATATGAAGGATGAAGGGATATAGATTTCTCACTATCGAAAAATAAGTTACAGTTGCTAAGAGAATAGATCTTAAAAATTCCCATCACATATGAGAATGTGTAACTATGTGAAGTAATGGATATTAACTAGATGTATTGTGGTTTTGCCATTTCACAATATACGCATATATCAAATCATGATGCTGTACACTTAAAACCAATATAGTGTTGTGTGTCAATTAAATCTCAGTTTTTAAAAACTAAGTGTACAAGAAAATTTTACAGAAAGAGAAAAAAACAGAATGTACCCTATGCACCCTATGCAATTGTATTGGAACTGGAGATGATGGTGAATTCATTATCTTCAATATAGATATCTAGATACAAAAAAAAATGTAGCTAACAACACCCCCCCCCCCCCAGGCACACACCTCCCAGGAGCACCTATTTAATGGCCAGGGAACAGCGACAGACCAATGGCATCAAACACGTTTAGAACCCAAATACTGGCTTCTATGAACAATTCTCTACTGAAAGAAGTCAGATCTCTTTGGAGAAGTGTCTGATCCCAGGATTCAGACAGAAAAAGTTCAACATGACTATGGAACATCATTTTTTGCTAGAAAGTAAGGAAGTCCACCACCAATATAAAGATATGTTGAAAGAAAACAAGCCAATTTGGAGGGGCTTCTACTAGTCAAACCAGAAATAATTTGAGCACAAAAATAAACAGGTAAATTAACCAATTTTATACTATTAAAAGAAAAAAACAAAACTACAAGCCCCTACTGGCCTAAATATGCAAATACATTGAAAGTGTGATGAAGACGATCATCACAATTCATTTAAATTGTTAGTAATTTTAAAGAGGGTGGGAAAGAAACTTCAAAATGGAGATGCCTGACACGCAGCACCCTATAATCAAGGGATCAAAACGAACACCATCAGTGACGAGATACCATGAAATCACAGACCAGCCGGTACGATGAAAAGAGAAAACAAAATCCCTTGCGTGTCATTCCTGCCAAAAATGCAGAATCTGAATCTGATTACAAGGATACATTAAACACACCCAAACTGAGTGGCACATATACGGGTAAATGCCAATCAAAAAAGAAAATAAGGGAAGAGACTCATCCCTCCCTTTTGGCAGAGCATTTACTTTAGAAAACTTGTAATTATAAGTTCTCTCTTTGTAATATATGTCTACTTAAAAGCTAAATAAACCTTTTCCCAGCTTTGTCTTTTCAAACACCTGGAGAGTATTTCTTTGAAAGGTCATCAACAAGAAGAACCAAAGAAGATACCATCTCACAGAAACCGGAATGGGGATGCTAACAGCCTGACTTTGGTGGACAGGCACCTGACTCCAGGATGCAAAAACCACATCATGACATAAAGATGTGAGAAGTTGAATTTTTCCTTTAAATAAATCCAAGCAGCAAACACAGATGGTCATCCAACTACCGAGTGAATTTGCGATGAACTGTGTAGGACAAATGGTGCTGGCAAGTCCTCTAACTTGAGGACTAGTTACTGTTTATCTGGAGAACATGTATGTAACAGGTTGTATCTGCTTGAGTGTGCAAAAGAAAAGTGAGATGATTTCCTTCCGTCTTTGCAATCTCCTAGTGGGTTGCCTGCAATGCACTTCACAGTCTAATTTAAGGTTCATTTAATAATAAAACTGTTTTGTTTCCCTTATACCTTTCGTGGAGAGGTTTTCTGTTTCAAAGGATTTTGCTTTTAATTTTATTTCTCCAACAAATCTGGTGATGAGACAGGATGTCAGGCAGTTCCTGAATCACGCTGACCAGCTGAACGCCTACGGCCACACCACAGTCAGGTAAGAGATCCTGGATTACGGTTTTCCTTCTAGCTCTCCACTCTTGGAATAGAAGCCAGAAACACACGCTCTCCAAATTCAATTATTTTACTATTGAATAAGCATGGGTATTACAGGCCCCGGAGCTCTGTCAGGATCATGCTGTGGCTGGAAAATATGGGAAGCCGGGAATGTTGCCTGCAGGTCTTTCTTTTAAAGGGTTAATATTCCTCTGGCACTAAAGTAATGGGTAAGAGAGAGTCCATTCCTGGAATGAGCCAAGGGCAGTTCTTTTGATTTTGATAAATTAACATAGCTGCTTGGACTTTTACATAGGCCTCAGTCCAACCAAATGAATTACTGGTATTTATGGGATGAATATCATTCTAAAGGAAGAATTAAAAATGATTTTTGAGCCAGAAGGAAAGATTAAAAATATATATAAATATGAAAAGGAATTGAGAGAATGAAAGTCACTTTCCCTCTCCTAGGACCCTCGCCCACCTTCTCCCCGCTCCCTTCTCTTTTCCTGCCTTACATCGCTTCACAGGAGGAGAGAGGTGAAGAGTGGTTTCTTCATGAGTAGATTTTCCTGAAAAAAAAAAAAAGAGGCACAACTTCTCTAGTTAGTGATGAATTACCTGCTCTGTTTGCGGACATGGGGTGGCATGCCTCCTGCTCTCACCCTGAGTCCACTTCCTGTCTCAGCCCAAATTCTGCCTCCAAGGGATCCATATCAGCCACACCACAGAAACAGGAACGCATAAGTGACAACCTGGCCTGGGAATCATGGAGAACTTGGATAAACAGCCGTGCCCTGGAAAAGGGCAGACAAACAAGGTGTTAAGCTGGTGACTGTCAGTATGAGAGGGGGAAAACAAAGTTCTGCATGTAAATCATTTTCTTCTTTTTCTGCAAGGAAAACCAGCCTACCTATTTGGAGGACCAGCAAAACTGATGCCATCGAGACACCAGGAATTCATGTGCCTTTCTCACCAGCTGGTTATGCATTTAAAGACTTCTCTACCCTGGTCTCCAAGTTCGCTGCAGTACTCCACAGCATGTTTTCAGTTTGCAGCCTCATGCGTGGGAATGTGTGCTGACTATTGTGTATTCTCCAACAGGTGGACTTTGCTCCTCTGATAGATCAAGCGTAGTAGGATTCAGAAGATCAGCACAGCAAGGAAGCCATCTATCTGTCACTTCTCTCCCCTTGCCCCTCCACACACACAACTTTGGAAGATGTAAGTGCATTAGAGACCACCCTTCAAGAGGGGTTCCTAACAGCCATATTTGAAGCCTTTGATAATGGTGAGCTGGGAGAAGCTGTAGGTGACCAGTAGGTGAGTCACTCATTGACGTCCAGGATTTCTTGAGGCTTTCTCAAAATTCAATGGCAGATCAAAATCACTCTCCAGCCTTATCAATCTTTGCTTGACTTTCTTCTCAATTATTCTAAGCCAAGTTAAGGAAAGGGTCATATAAAGGCAAGATAATAGAAAAGACTATTATTCAAATCTTAGCAAGAACTACTCAGTTTGGGGATAATTTAGAGATAAAGAATAAAGAAAAAACTTCAAACTTCTTGTTAGGGTCTCTGAACTTTGTACCAGAGAGAGTACCTTCTACTCTGGACAATCTGTGAAGGAGCAAAGGAAGAACGAAGGTTGTATGTCAGTGTTGCAGGAGAGTTGAAGACGGACTGTAGAAAGAGACTCCGGAAGATGAAAGAATTATAGGAAAAACGGCGTCATGAAATCCAGGTGAATAATTGTTAAGTGGTCTAAAATCGGCAAATGTAAGGAATCTCACAGGCAGGACCTGCTGATACTGGTGCTACTTATCCTGCAATTTCCTCTGGAATTTCTTACTTTCCACTGGGTGATAGACCAATAGAAATTGTTGGTATTTAGAACCATTCTTCTACTAATTTTTCTTTCAGACTCCCATACACACAGGTCCTCTGACTGAGGAATGTGTTATCTTACTTTCTCTTAATTCTTTATAAACCCATTATGGGAAAGACCTGCTGTGCTACTTAAAAAGTATCATATTTGGTCTTCTAGGAGTGTCTCTGGAGCTCCTTGGAAAAAGGGCGGACCTAAATTGGTAACTCTTGCCTTCTAAAAGAAAAGGAGGCTAGCAGAGAGTGAGATCCTGAAACCATCCTGGGAAAGTGCCTGTAACTAAAACAGACTGAGGCATGGCTCTGGGCCCTAGGGGAAAATACTCCCTTAAAGCAAGATAATGTGTAAAAAAGAAGGCTTACCAAAAAAAAAAAAAAAAAAAAAAAAGCTATAGCTGTGTGTAAAACAATATCTTTATAGAGATCTCAGTTAAAAGGAATAAAACTGCTTATAAACAAATCAGAAAAATAAGAGATAATTTAAAATGAACACCCATACTGTCATACTGCAGTACTTCCAGTAAAGAAGGAAAGCTACACTTGATAAAGATGGTCAACCTATACAGAGTTATAGAATATCTTTGAGAAATAAATACACGTTATTCATTAAACCCCAAAGCCCCTAACTGTACCACTATTAAGACTTCAGTGTCTTTGCAAAGTTTTTTCTCTGTAATTGAATGGATCCATGTTCTGCCCTTCCTTCCTTCTTCTCTCTCTCCCTTTTCTCTCTTACCTTCTCCCTGTTCCTCTAGTGGGGAAATTCACATTCTTTTTTGTTTTTGCTTATGAAAGACTCCAGTATTTAAGGCAAAATATTCCTCAAGGGTTTGGAGACTTCCCTACTATTTACCTCTCTCCATTTAAAAAAAGAAAATCTTAGAGAGATTTGTCTTACCAGAGGAATCTATAAGTGTTCAATATATATATGATTAGCTGGTAGCCTCAGAAATGAAAAAGCAATGCAAAACTGGGACCTTGGCTTTGGCGCAATCCTTTACTTGACAGGGCCATATGGCTTCGCTGGACAAATTATATTACTGCTCAACTGAGGTCAAATATTTAAGGTATCAGTTGCCAGCTGTAAGACACAGAATATTATCTTGCAGATAAAATGGGCTTACAACAATGAAAGAAATACACAATTTTTGGAACTAGTACAGCATTGTAGACAGTGTATGCATTCCAGCTTTTGCAGAGTGAGTAAAATATCTAATACAATAATTGCATGACAATTATCCAAATCCTCTGGTTTTGTCCATAGAATGTGAAGAAGCTTTTGACAACTGAAATTGGCTATAACTTGTTCAGAAATTTGAGGGATTCTCAATTTTTAAAAACTTGACCTGATTAATAAGGCTAATCACATTCATATTTAACAATGTTTTCTAATGGGTCAAGTACTTGGTATTACAATAGACAATATAGGGCTTTTATGTTACAGTGACTTACAAAACTGTGGGAACTTGTGTTTTGCCTGAAATTAAGTCTGTACAGAGATATGTTACCAGTCATTACCAGAGATGCAATTGATATGTCCTTAAAGGGAATACACACACACACACACACACACACACACACACACACACATACACTTGGTATCTGTCAAGCAACAGAGCCATTTTTTTTAAATAGGGGATTTTTAATTTTGATAGCAAGCAAAGTATCTCATGGAACTATAACTGATTTATCAGCGGCCTAACACTTGCCTGCTCAGATATGAGTAATCCACTATTCTGACAGAGCTACAAAATCTTCTGTTAAAATATGGCAGAGTCTAAATTTAGAAACTCTACTTTTAATACAGTAAGAACTGTTCATTCAATTTTTAAAATATGGTTCACATACAAAAAGACAAGGGGATTATAAAATGGGCTAAACATTTTGATTAGAATATGGGAATTACCTAATTTGCCTTATTAGGAATTACTAGTAAGAATTCTTATACCACTATTGTTATTTGCTTGGTTAGCGTTGTCATGCCTTCAACAAAATCATTCAGCAAATGAGGAATTTTTAAAGACACCTACCCAAAAGATAAAATTGTTGAAATCATGAAAGATATGTGTTATTTGTCAGCAGAATTATGTACAGGCCACTTCTAAGGTAAGCACAGGAAATACTCCCTGGCCGACCTTAACAGGAACCTGGTGGCAGTTGGATATCACAAAACCAGTGCCTATAAAAAGTAAGTGATTTTGTCTACTTATGGTGTGTATGATGTCTGAATGGCCTGAAGTCTTTCTTTCTTCAAAAATATAGAACATTTAGACAGTGATAAACACACTATTGATAAACATAATTCCCATTTTGAGGATATCAGATCATATTGACTAGAACAGAAGAAATCCTTTCATTTCTGCTGTTGTCCATGGAATACACAGATTTGTGGGTTCCTATAAGCGTCATACCCTATCATCCTTAGTCCCCTGGAAAGGTAGGAAAAATAGATCAAACTGAAACAACCACCAGCACACATCACTGACTACGATTCAGCAGTCCACGAGGCTAAAATAAAGCTTAGAGCTTTACTACTAGTTTTGCTTAAAAAAAAGAAAAAAGCTAGAACCACCCCTACAAGCAATCACTGAATCTCTCCCTTTAAACTCATGTTTGGCAGGCCTATGAATCTGGAAGTGAGACAATTTCCTGTGACTAATTTAGCTGAATCCCCTCAGAATCATCTCTACTGAGAAGATTTTTCTCTTCCCTAGAAACCCAGAGACATAAAGTTAAAATGACCTGAAATACCTACTGGAAGAAGCCTTCTATCCCAATTGACCAGGAGCTTTCATCTACAGGAAAATGTTCTGCAGGAAAATGGGTTGACACCACACTAAGATAGTTTCAAGTGCTGATGACCTGGATAGCTATAAAAGTGATAGCCAAGCAAACAGCTGGATTTGTCCTTCGCAATGGAAGCAGCTCCTGAAGAGAACTGGGCGGTGGTTCTCACAAAGGGCTTGACACCTAAGTTTTCTAGAGTAATTGATATTAGTGCTGAACTCAACTGAAAGGAAGTTTTCTAGCAAGCTTAGACTTACTCTCTAAGACTATCTTGCTGTCTTAGTCACAGACAAGTTATTTCAACTACTTTAAGAATCTCATTTCACTAGGAAACAATGACGTTACTTGTTACATTACTCTTTCTCTCTGTACTCCAAGTAATAGTCCCCATAATCTGACTCCTGGTCACCTCTAAATTGTACTCCCAGCATAAACAGATTCTGGACTTAAAAATTCAATAATCTGATTATTGACAGAGTAAAGATGGAAACACCATCATTAGAAACTTTTTATAATAACAAAGTAAAAATAACTAATATGCATCCAGGTACTCAAGGACTCACTTTAACTTAGAATGTTTTGCTAACTAGTTTGACTAGGCAGATGATGCAGGTAAGAAAAACGTTTAAATAACAGACACAGAAATTTGGCATTTACAGGTAGAGATTTCAGAAGACTGGTCTAATGGCACTCCATTGACTTTGGGGTGCAAGTTCCTGGCATTCCCAATACAGATAGATAAACACAGGGAGGTTTCGTTGACCATTATAATAGAATAATTATTGATTTAGACCAAAGGCAAAATATATAAGGTCCATTAGTTGGGTTTGTCCTCAAGACATAAAATCAAATCTATACTTGTTAAATGCTAATTTCAATCTGTACCTTTCATTGGGTATCTCACCTTGAGACTTTGATACTAGATGATTTCCATGAGTTGTCTTTGCATTTTACATCTGGGAAAAATTATTTATGATGAGAGAACAATTCTTAAATTGTTATATAAATGTGATGGTATTTGTGTCATTAACTGAAATTCAGGAAACATGTATTGGACCTTTTAGGAAAGGTCTACATTAAAAAATGTAGATTATCAGACTCCAGAGTTAAGCCACTATTTAGGCTTGGATTGTATAAAACTTCCTAAGGAACTGGCAAGAATGCTTAGATAGTCATTTGAAATGCAGACAATAAAGACATCACACCAATTTGTAAAATTAATGGGTTACTAAGCACAGTTCTTGTGTGTTGCTAGTCAAGAGTCTGATTTAACCATTCACCGTTGGTATGATTTATTCAAAGTTTATTCCTCCAAGGCAAATAACATACTGTCTTCTTAAAAATGTAGTAGTTCTGTTATTTTGCTCTAATTCTGACAGTTGTCTTTCTTTGTATTTTACTATAGACCTGCTGTAAATTTAGAGGGCAGACAAAATTTGCCCACAGAAAGGTGGAAGCAACAGAGTTAACTGGAAATTTGTAGTATTACTATTTTATAGCAAAGGTGAGGATTGTTAAATCTAAGTACAAATCTAAAGAAAAAAAATTCTCCTTGTTGAAAATAAGCGATTTCTCCCATCTCCTTTTTCTGAGAATTACACATTTTCTCAAGTAAATGCTGTAAGTTCTCTCTGTCTCTCTGAAATATAAATCTTTAAAAAAGCTAAGTAAGACTCTTGGCAGCAATATAGACCCAGGAATAACTTTCTGCAGGAGCTGGGGAGTATCTCTTTGAAAGGTAATCATTAAGGAAGATACAGGCCTTTCTCCCAGTCACTATGGGGAGGTAGCAGCCTAACTTGTGTCAACTTTCAAGTTACAAAATTACCACCTACCCTAAAAACTGCGAAATTTATTTTCTTTTGGATAAAAAACCTCCTAGCAAACACAGCTGCTACCAACTACCAAGTGAATTTGGCATGAACTGCGTGTGACAAATGGTGCTGTCAGGTCCTCTTACGGGAGGACCGGTTATTGTTAATCTGGAGGACGCAAATGGAATGGGTTGTATCTGCTTGACTAGGTCAAAGGGTGAGATTTCGTTATGTCTTTGCAATCTCTTTGTGCATTCCCTGTGAATCATATCACATTCTGGGCTGAATGCTTGTTTAATCGTAAAACTCAGACTGTTTTCCTTCTCTTCTAGCTTTGTAAACAGGTTTTCTGGTTTGGGAAGGAAATTGTGTTTTTAATTATATTTCCCCAACACACCCTGCAAAACAGCTGTCCTGTAATCATTAAAAGTGTCAAGGTCATGAAGGTAAAGAAAAGGCTGAAGAAATTGTTTAAATTGAAGAAAATTAAAAAGACAACAATTAATTGTAGTGTGAGATCCTAGACTAGATTCTTTTGAGTGGAAATAAATATTGGGAATTGTTAAAGCTTCATGTCTAAATATTAGATAATAAATTAATGTCAATTTTTCTTATTCTGATGGTTCTATTGAAGATGCGTTTTGAGAAAATATTAAAGTATTTGTGGCACACAGCATTACTTTCAAATAGTTTAGGAAAGAAAAAGGTTGAATTGAATTCTTTTTTAAGTGTGAGATTGTTCCAAGGTTGTTGTGGTGGGGAGGGAGAGAGACAGAGGTACAGAAAGAGACACCTATATACTCATCAAGAAAGATAAAATTGACTAAAATTTCTGGTAGTTGGTTCTTTCTTTGAAAAGACACACACACACACACACACACACACACACAGATACTGTGTAAGCTTCATTCTATAGTCCTTATTTTCTTCCCTCTCTAGAGATAACTACATTATTATGTATCATTCCCACACAAGCTTATATAATATATGCTGTTGTTCTGTATTTTAAACTACATAAGTAGTACCATACATTCACATGCTTTTGTAACTTTTTTTTAGCTGTTATTTTGAGATTATGTACACTCTTTTTCCATCTTGCTAAATTTCATTTTTAGCAGTGTTATACAAGCCCCAGTTTATCTATTTCCCTACTGAGAAACAGGTTGCTTTGATTTTTCTATTATACAGATTGTTCCAGCATTATCTAAAGTTTAAAAATATCTTCTTCCAGGGTGTGGCTTGAATTTTTCCCCTTATTAATTGGTGTTTGTCAGACAGGAAGTTTCAATTTTAATACTGGTACATTTGTTGATACATTTCTTAATGGTTTTTCTTTTTTTTTTTTCACTAGTTCATGCACTACAGATTTTTCTATAGGTGCTTCATGCAATGGATTTTTTTGAGGAAAGATTATCTTGAAAAATAGAGAAGAACCTAAGTTAATTTACTAAATGGTTAATGCGTGTGTGTGTGTGTATTCTTTTTTTTTCCATCTAGATGAACAGGCCTAACAAATTTATGAATACTAGCATAGCACTGAATGTTACATAAAGGGAAGTTTGAAATTTTTCATTTTCTGTGTTTGTGTTTGAAAAAACACATTTGAGCAAGATAGTCAAGCTTATATTATTTGTCTTTCAGTTTAAGAAAATGTTTGATAATATTATCTGTATCTACTTCCAAAAGTCATTTATTTATTCATTCATTCATCCATGCATTCATTCCTCTTTTCAAAAAATATTTGATCAGTTAATATTTATTCTTTTGTTTAGTGTCTGCAAAAGAGTAGTAGAGGGAAAACTAAATCTCTGACCTCAGAGATTTTTGCATTTTGATGAGGTGAAATCAGCAATAAACAAATGAATCTGAAACTGTACAATGACCGAATGGTGGTGAGTGCTCTGGAGAACAACAGAACCTCCAAGTGGAAGAGAAGAAGTTATTTTCAGAAAAAATTTTCTAATAGACAAATGACAGAGGCATGAGGTGGAGAGTAAAGAAACCATATGCGTATGTGAGGAAAGACCTTTCGAGGAGATGGAAGAACAAGTTCAAAGGTTCTGAGCTGGATGTGCACATGTATGTGAATGTTGGTGGGAATTTCTTAATAATTGCAAGGAGATCAGCCAGGATGTTGCAGAATAGAAACAAGTCATCAGAGGAGATGAGGTGCAGGAAGGACATCATGGGAGACCAAATTATGGGTGGCAAGGCAGGTTATTGTAAGAACTTTGACTTTTACTCTGAGGGAGTAGGGAAGTTTGAGCAGAAGTTATTACGAGCTGATTTGTAATATGCACCCTTGGCTGCTGTGTTCAAAAGAGAGTAGGAATGGTCGAGAAATAGCAGGAAAATAACCTAGGATGCTGTTGCAAAAAATGTCATGCTGGCTTGAATTGGCATAGTAAGAGCAGACATGGTAAGAAATATCAGACTGTTTGGATTCTGCTTTCAATATATTTTGAATATAGAGCTGGGAGGGTTTGAAAAAAAGCAAAATTAGGAATGGCAAAAACTTTTGGCTTGAGCAATTAGACAGGAAAAATTTGCTTTATGTGTCAGTCATGGTAACCCAGCCTTTTGTGCTAACTTAGATTGGTGCAACAGTAAGTCTTATCTTTCATGTGCACACATACTGACTGAGACACTTTTTACCAAGTTAAAATGGGAGATGGAAAAATAAACTGAGGTGTTGATGCCAGGACAGTTGCCTATTCATAGATTATGTGAAGTGGTAAAACTTTGGGACTAATTATGACTGAAAAGTCTTATGAGCAGAAGATGGAAGACAGAGATTTAGAATCTGAGAGGTTTGGCTAAGTGTATTAATAGTCATGAAGGGCAGAGGGGAAGAGAGGGAAAAATTCCCTTCCCTATCTGCTGCTGCAAGCACTGGTGAAAGAAAGACCTTAAAAAAAGAGAAGATAGTAGCAGGAGAAAAAACTGAAAAACACTTTTTCCTATCACTTAAAGGCCTTCTGACCCATAATACCTGAAACTATAGTATATTTTTCTCATACGGTAATATAGTTAAGGCTACTGGTGACTGAAAGCCTATGTAAATAGCTGTTGAAAAATCAAGTAACACCGAATGCTAGAGTATGCAATAGTCATGTGAGGATAAAGAATTTGGACATTTAAAAAGTAATTTCAGCAAAGGCCTGGCAAATCATTGTTGAGTTGTTTTCTTAGAGTTAATGATCAGGGGCTAGGCCAGGCATTTTAGATATCACAAAAGGCAGTGATTGTTTGTGTGGACAACTATTCCCCAACTGACTTCGAATTTCCAAGAACAGATGCTTCAGACAGTATAATAGTGAATTTTCCATAGTGTGTAAAGTCAAGGTTTATCAGACCTATACTAAAAGGGTTAACTGCCTCTTTCCTTCCCTACCCACCTATGGAATATTGCATTCTGTAGTGAGAATGTGGTTGAAGCATGCATACCTTTAATCTGGCTTTATGAATACCAGTGAAAAACACTGAATGTCATAGACATAGAAACGGTACATGCCATGATGGGAGTAGATCCCAGTTTTGGAAACCTTAACTTTGGTCTTTTGAAGCCAAGAAAATAATCAGGAAGCAGTAATTAATCTGTATTTCAGTTAAGTGGCTATTAAAAAGAGAAGCCCAATAGGCAATAATTTCTATGAGAGAAGGTAAGGCATCTGAGAATGCTTTAAGATAAATCTGGATATGGAGATGTGTGGTGGAGGGGACAAAGGAAGGGGTGATATTAAAAATTGGAAGTGTGACTTAAGAGATTAGAAGTCAGTAATCTTCACCTGATTTCATAATTGATATGGATAGCATCATAGATATTATGTGTAGCCAAGTTTTTTGCCTTTGTACTTTCCATGAACATATTGAATTCATCTTGTTTTAATTGGCTGTGATAAATGGAAACTTCCAGAATTGTCCCAGCCCCTCTTGTATTAAGCATTAAACAAAAGTCCAGATGCTAATAAGAGACCATTACATTTACTAAGCAATTGGTTGAGGTATGAATTTTGATTCCCACTAGCTGCCTTTTTAATAATCTGATATGATCAGTATGTAAAGAAGAATGTTCCAGGAAGCCATGGATTCTCAACCATTTTAGCTTCAGGCTCCTTTGCTTTCTTAAAGTTGTTGAGGACCCCAAAGAACTTCTGCTTGTGTGGATTATATTTATTGATATGTGCCATATTAGAAATTAACACTGATAATTTTAAAGCAATTAATAAATATTTTAAAATGCAACTATTCCTCTATGTGGTTACATAAATAAATAACATTTTTCAGGAGTGATGCTGACAAGATGGTAGAGTAAGGACCACTGGGCTTTCCTGCTCCCACAAAGATACCAATTTGGCAACAAATCATGCACAGATCTGCAGTGGTCATAGCTAAATCACCTTTAATTCTAGTATAAAAGTTAAAAAGATAGAAGGATTAAAAATAACTAAAAATATTAAAGGATACACAATATGAATAAACATAAACTGTGAAAACAATAATATAAAGTTGGGGGAGTGGGGAGTTAAGTTCCATTGTAGACAAAAGCTCTACACTTTGAGTTGTTACCAGCTTAAAATAGATTGTTATAACTGTAAGGTACTTTATGTAAGCCCCAACATAACCATGCCAAAATAAATAAATAATCTGTAGAAGTTACACAAAGAAAAAGGAATCAAAGCACATCAACACACACAAAATAAAACTATAAAGGAATACTGCAAGAGAAGAAAAGACCGACAAAAGAACTATAAAACTTAGTGGGAAAAAATGGCAATAGTAAATCCTTCCTTACCAATAATTACTCAAAATTTAAATGGATGAATTCCTCAATGAAAAAACAGAGAGCTGAATGGAGTAAAAAGAAAAAAAACAACAAGACAAGACAGAACTACATACTGTCTACAAGAAACTTTGTAGATTTAAGGACACGCATAGACCGAAAGTCCAGGGATGGAAAAACATAGTCCATGCAAGTGGCAACCACCGGAGAGTAGGGATGACTATGCTTATATCAGGCAAAACAGACTAAGTAAAAAACAGTCACAAGAGACACAAATAAGGACATTATATTGTGATAAAAGGTTCAATCTGCCAGGAAGATTGCTTACACATACATATAAATGCAACATCAGAAAACCTAGAAATACAAAGTAAACATTGGCAGAACAAAGGATAAAATAGGCAGCAATATAGTAGAAGTGGGAGACTTCCTACCCAATGTCTGAAAACAGACAGAACATCCAGACAGAATATCAATAAGGACACAGGACTTGACTAACGTTATAGATCAAATAGACATAACAGACATAAATAGAACATTCCACACGTAGGAGGAAAACACACATTCTTGTCAAGAGCACACAAATCTTTCTCCAGCATAGATTACATGTTAAATCACAAAATAAGTCTTAACAAATTTAAGAAGACTGAAATCATAAGAATGATTTGGTATAGTTGACAATAATAGAATGAAACTGGAAATCAATAGCAGAAGGAAAACTGGAATATTTACAAACACGTGGAAATTAAAACACATTTTTAAACAATCACTGGGTCAAAGAAGAAATCAAGAAAAAATTTAAAAAATATCTTGTGACAAACAAAAACAAAAGCACAACATATCAAAACTTGCAGGATGAAGCAAAAGCAATACCAAGAGAGAAATTCTTAGTGAAAAACACCTAAAATAGAAGAAAGATTGAATCCTCCAATATGTTCCAAGTGCATTTACTTACATTGTCTCATTTAATTCCCACAATGGTATAAAGCCGTGACAGAGGATGCAATTGAAACTCAGATGAGTCCCTACTTTGACTAATGAGATACCACAATACATATCAAGGGTCAGAATCAAATGCAGACTACTCTAATATTACAGCCCCAGGATCTTTCAAGGATTACTAATAATGACTATGAGAAAAGGACAAAAGACTTAAAATGAAAAATGAAAGAAGAGATTACAACTGATGTCACCGAAATAAAAAGGATCATAAGGCCTTACTATGGACAATACAAAACGGGATAACCTAGAAGAAATAAATAAGTTCCTAGAAATATACAAGTGCAACGAATGATCATGAAAAAATAGGAAGTCTAAACAAATCTTTAATTAGTATGGGGACTGAATCAGTAATAAAAAAACCTCCCAACAAAGAAAAGATCACGACTGGATGGCCTCACCAGTGAATTCTACCAAACATTAAAGAAGAATTAATCCAATTTCTTCTCAAATTCTTCAGAAATCTAGAGAAGGAAATACTCCCAAACTCATTTTATGAGGCCAGCATTATCCTGATACCAAAACCATAAACACACACACACACACAAGAAAAGTATATTATAAGCCAATACCCCTGATTAATACAAACTGAAAAAATCCTTGACAAAATGTTAGCAATCAAATCCAACAGCACATTAACAAAGATTATACAGAATGAACACATGGGATTTATCTCTCAGATGCAAAGACGGTTCAACATACACAAATCAGTAAATATGGTACACCACATTAACAGAATAGAGGCTAAAAATCATATTATCACCTCAATAGATACAGAAAAAAAATGTGATGAAATTCAACAAGCTTTTGTGATTAATAATTCTCAGCAAACTAGGAATTATAGATTACCTCAACATAATAAAAGCTGTTTATGAAAAGCTCACAGCTAACACCGTACTCAACTATGAAAAACTAATCTTTTTTCCTCTGAGATAAGGAATAAGGTAAGGATGCTCACTCTAACCACTTCTAATCCAATCCACATAGTCCAGAAAGTCCTAGCCAGTTCAATTAGGCAAGAAAAAGCAAAAAGACATCTAAATCAGAAATGAAGTAAAGTTGTCCTTGCAGCTAACAATATGATCCTATCTATAGAAAACCATACAGAATCTATTTAAGGAAACCGTTAAATAAATGAACTCAGTAAACTTGCAGGATACAAAAATCAACATACCTAAGCATTTCTATATACTAGCAAGATACTATCTGAAAAGGATATTAGGAAAACAATATTATTTACAATAGCAGAATAAAATACTTAGGAATAAATGTAAGGCAGTGAAAGACTTATATACTGAAAATATAAAAACGTGGATGAAAAATTAAACAACACACAAAACAAATGGAAAGATTTCCTGTATTCATGAACTGGAAGATTTACGATTGTTCAAATGTCCAATCTGCAGATCCAGTGTAATCAATATCAATATTGCAGTAGCACACAGAATCACAGCCAAATCAGCCTTGAAAAAGAACAAGACTGGAAGTAACACACTTACAGATTTCAAACTATCTTATTATTCATAACAATCAAAACAGTAGGGTGCCATCATAAAGACCCACCAATGAAACAGAGTAGAGCAGCTAGAAACAAATCCATGCATAGATGGTAAACTTATCTTCAACAAGGATGCCAAGAATACCCAGTGGGGAAACAATGGTCTCCTCAGCAAATGGTGTTAGGAAAGTACCACACACAAAAATCAACTCTGAAACTGTAAAACATCTTGAAGAAAAGATGGGGAAAAACATCTTGGCATTGATCTTGGCAATCATATGACACCAAAAGCAAAGGCAAAAACAAACAAACAAAAACAAGAAGGACTACATCAAACTAAAAATCTTCTGCTCAGTATACAATCAACTGAATAAAAAGACAACTTATGGAGGGAGAAAATATTCACAAATCATATATATGACAGGATATAATCTCCACAATAGATAAGGAACTCTTACAAATCAATATTAAAAATTCCAGTTTAATAACCCAATTTAAAAAATGTGCTAAGGACTTGAATAGACATTCTCCAAGGATGACATACAAATGGCCAATAGGTATACGAAGAGATGCTCATCGCCACCAAATTGTTAGGGAAATGCAGATCAACACCACAGTGTTACTCCATCTCTGTCAGGAGAGCTACATTCAAAAACAAAAACAAAACCCAAGACATAATAAGAATTAGTGACAATAAGAGAAAAAAGGAACACTTTTACACTGTTGGTGGGCGTGCAAACTGGTATAAGCACTACAGGAAACAGTATGAGGCTACTCAAAAAAATTAAAAGTACCACATTAGTCAGCAATCCCACACACGGGCATGTATCCAAAGGAGATGAAATCAGTATCTCAAGATATTAGTATCCCCATGTTCATTACAACATTATCCACAATGCTCAATATTTGGAAACAACCTGAATAACCACCAAAAAGTGAATGAATAAAGGAAATGTGATATATACACATAATGGAATACTATTCAGCCTTAAAAAGAAATATACTATTCAGCAGTATGTGACAACACGGATGAACCTTGAATACACCATACTAAGTGAAATAAAGCCAATTACAGAAAAAACAAATACTGCATGATTCCATTTATATCAGGTATATACAATAATCAAATTCATAGAAATAGAGTGGAATATGGTAGTTGCCAGAGGCAGGGATTGAGGGGGGAGGGAAATCACTAATTTTTTGAGTTACTAATCAACAGACATAGTTTCAGATAAGCAAGATGAATAAGCTCTAGAGATCTGCGGTACAATATTGCACTTATAGTCAATAATTTATTCTGCATTTAAAAATTTGTTGCAAGGGTAGATCTTATTTAAGTGTTATTTCCACAATACAATAAAATAAATATGACAGTTAATAGTTCTGAACTGGCAAGAAGGACTTGAAGTTATTACTGATATTTTACATATCTTACTTCAACAATAACAGCAAAAGCATGCTCTGAATTTGTGTAGTTGCAGTTAAAATGCAGAAACATAATATAGAAAAAATAAGCAAATAACAATTAATGAAAAATAACTGTTTTCAAAAATAATAAAATGGTTGAGAAAGGTGGCAAATATCTTTAACTTCAGGCTTACTGGAAGACAGGTTGACTCTTACATGATTTTGTATTGTCTATTATATATTATTTCAACTGATATATAAAATTCTATTTCACACAGACGTGTTATTGGGAAAGAAGAGTATGTAAGTCTTCAGATAATTGTGGATATTCTTCTGATCTACAGCACAACCAACAAGTAGTAGCTTCTAAAAAAGTTAGTTGAAATGCAGATTCTGAAACCATATCACTGAAGTTCTCATTCTTTTTGAAACCTGTAAGTCTATCTTGCAGTTTTAATGAAGCTTTAATCGTGAATTATTTTGTAATATTGCACATTGGTTATTTGGAAAACACTACTGTACTCAGTTATGCAGATGTTCCACATTTTGTCACAGTTCATTATTTAATATCAAACATGTTTTAGTATCACCACTGAAATCGTCAGGGAATATCTAGAGTGGGAATCTGTCTTTTTTTTTATTAAGGTATCATTGATATACACTCTTGTGAAGGTTTCACAAGAAAAACAATGTGGTTATTACATTCACCCTTATTCAGTCCCTCCCCATACCCCATTTCAGTCACTGTTCATCAGTGTAGTGAAATGCCACAGAGTCCCTATTTGTCTTCTCTGAGCTACAGTGTCTTTCCCATGACCCCCCACACACTATGTACACCAATCATGATACCCCACAATCCCCTTCTCCCTCCCTCCCCACCTGCCCTCCCCCACCACTCCCCTCCCCTTTGGTAACCACTAGTCCCTTCTTGGAGTCTCTGAGTCTGCTGCTATTTTGTTCCTTCAGTTTTGCTTCGTTGTTATACTCCACAAATGAGGGAAATCATTTGGTATTTGTCTTTCTCTGCCTGACTTATTTCACTGAGCATAATATCCTCTAGCTCTATCCATGTTGTTGCAAATGGTAGGATTTGTTTCTTTATTATGGCTGAATAGTATTCCATTGTGTATATGTATCACCTCTTCTTTATCTACAGATGGACACTTAGGTTGCTTCCATATCTTGGCTATTGTAAATAGTGCTGCAATAAACATAGGGGTGCATATGTGTTTTTGAATCTGAGAAGTTGTATTCTTTGAGTAAATTCCAAGGAGTAGGATTCCCAGGTCAAATGTTATTTCTATTTTTAGTTTTTTGAGGAACCTCCATATTGCTTTCCACAATGGTTAAACTAGTTTACATTCCCACCAGCAGTGTAGGAGGGCTCCCCTTTCTCCAGATCCTCACCAGCATTTATTGTTCCCAGTCTTTTCTATGCTGGCCATCCTAACTGGTGTGTGGTGGTATCTCATTGTGGTTTTAATTTGCATTTCCCAGATAATTAGCGATGTGGAGCATCTTTTCATGTGCCTGTTGGCCACTGCATTTCTTCTTTGGAGAAGTGTCTCTTCATATCCTCCGCCCATTTTTTGATCTGGTTATTTGCTTTTTGGTTGTTGAGGCAGGTGAGTTTTTTATATTTTTTGGATGTTAACCCCTTGTCAGATATGTCATTTACAAATATATTCTCCCATACTGTAGGATGCCTTTTTGTTCTGATGATGTCCTTTCCTGTACAAAGCTTTTTAGCATGATGTAGTCCAATGTGTTCATTTTTTATTTTGTTTCCTTGCCCGAGGAGATGCGTTCAGGAAAAAGTTGCTCATGTTTATATTTAAGAGATTTTTTGCCTATGTTTTCTTCTAAGAGTTTTATGGTTTCATGAATTACACTCAGGTCTTTGATCCATTTTGAGTTTACTTTTGTGTATGGGGTTAGACAATAATCCAACTTCATTCTCTTGCATGTAGCTGTACAGTTTTGCCAACACCAGTTGTTGAAGAGGCTGTCATTTCCCCACTGTATATCCATGGCTCCTTTATCATATATTAATTGGCCATATATGATTGGATTTATATCTGGGCTCTCTAGTCTGTTCCATTGGTCTGTGGGTCTGTTCTTGTGCCAGTATCAAATTGTCTTGATTACTGTCTTATACATGTTACAGCCCAATTGAAAAACAATTAGTGGCATGTTGCTGGATTTGGGTTGAACCTGTCCCTACCAGTATGGGGCATCATATCATTCTGATGCTTTAGTTAGCAATTATCCTTTGCATGATGCCAAAAAGATACCCAACTGGAGAGGGAACAGTACAGCAAGTTTACTAACAAAGGGTAGATAGTATGATTAAGCATACATTAAGAGGAGAAACCTACAGAAAGTCCACTATACACACCAGCAGGAGGACAATGACCACTGTGTGTTCCAAGAATTATGATTCTGTCCCTACTGAGGCAAAGCAATCATTCTGGTTTGCTGATGTTCGATTCCTGCTATTACAGATTGTTTCCTGCCCGAAGCACACAGTTAGTCTGGGAAGCATTATGGTACTTCCAGATATAACTGTACTTGGAGGTTTAACGTACCAATCAACAGCCTCATAGAGCACTCAGTAACTCAGGGTATTGTTTTCAACACTGTACATATTCCACCAAAGTGCAATGGAAACAATATATGTGGTGGTTTCATAGGTGCTGGCTCCACTTCAGTAAAAATGTTGCAGGCATGGTAGGAGTTTGGAGATACCATAACAAAGTATTCCTAGAGGCCTGTCCTCATGAAGCAAAATACAAGTAACCCAAAAGAGGCAGTAGAGGGAGCTATTTTCCAGAAGATAACGGAATACCATGCCCATGAACAATGGTACGAGCAGGCTAGTACCCTTACCCAGGAAGGATTATTGAATATTCATTATAAAATGAATTTTTAAGAAAACAATGGCAATCTTATGTAATGTAAGAGCATCATTGGACAGTATGTCCTTTATTATTGTCCTCTAATGAGTCTAGTTCCATAAGCTTTAAAAAAATCAATGTATCTTTCCTGTGGTATGAATGGTTAGTGTTGGACTGAAAAAGAAAGTATACAGTGTCATCCCAAATGAGGGAGATAGGTAGATAGGTGTTACATAATGGCACCTGGGAAGTTGATGTCTCTAAAAACTTATTCTCATTATCTGGGATATGAATATCCATAAAGCAGATGAAATTCAGTTTCTGAAAAATGGTCTCTAGTCACCACCTCAACCTCTGGGACTATGTGATACATCAGCAAAAGGTCATTTCTACTAGGAACAAAGAGAGAAAGACTTGTCATTTTAACCAAAGTATGTTATATCAAATACTATTTAATCTTTTCACCATAGCTATTTGGTGTAACAAAGGACTTATATGTTCATTGATAAAATTAAATGAAAGCTAGGCTTATATAAATGATGATCTCCAAGAAGAGAAAATAATTTGAGAATTTGGGGTTAAGTCCCGAATTGTTAAGATACATATGGAAACTGGACTGAAAAGAAAGTACATTTGACTACAGAAAAATCACTCAATTAAATGCCTTCAGCAACATATAGAAAAACTCAAATGACTTTGGATCAAGGAAGTATTTTGAGTAACTGAGCCAGTAAATAAACATTAAAAGAACTTTACCCTATTAAACAGTGGTTTTCTGTAGGTAGAAAATATTATCAGTAAAGAATGAACTTAATCCTTAGGAATATTGAAATATTTTACATTAAAAAAATGGAACAAGTGAGGAAATGGCTGAAGAAGAACACTGAAT
This sequence comes from Phataginus tricuspis, assembly GCA_029783875.1. Classification (NCBI taxonomy): domain Eukaryota; kingdom Metazoa; phylum Chordata; class Mammalia; order Pholidota; family Manidae; genus Phataginus; species Phataginus tricuspis. The sequence continues at coordinate 5,661,107 of JAQQAC010002701.1, read as the reverse complement.
TAAAAAAAGAAAATGGAAAATTATATATATATATATAAAATATGTGTATATATAAGTTTATGTTTTCAGTAATTAGTAAAATCTTAATTTTTAAAACTGAGTTATTTTAATTTACCCTTTGACAACAAACAAGTGCCTGTATTTATATAATTCACTCCATACCAAATAGCACATTGAACTTAATTTTCATGGCATGTAATCTTACAACAAACATGAAATAAACTGACATATTTAGATGGCAAATATTTATAGCTCATTTTCTAGATTTTTATAACACAAACCTAACTTTTAAAAATACTCCCAATATTTTTAGCCTATTCATAGTGTGTAAAGCATTCAATCTCTCTTTCATGTTGAACCTGATCATTTCTGTTAAAAACATTGTGTCTTGACAACAAAGCTAGCTCTCTGTTGGTACTAAACAATCAAAAATAACTAGAGCAAATTTAATTAGAAAGGCAAAAAATTAATTAAAATTACAAAGTAAATTTGGCAATGTAGCTCTTCATATAATCTGTTGCATTGGTGATTAAGCAATTATAAACTGGGAATCTGTTGACAATGATTGAATCAAAGAACATACTAATGCTACTTTCAGAACATGAATGATTCAAATTTTTAATGCTGAATATTTATAATGCTCAATGGCAGGTGGATCTGATGTATTATGAGATGTTTCCATGAAGACAAATTAAAACATAAGTTTATTTTTCTGGGTAAATATGTTTTACATATGTAAATTATATTTCGCTGATTTTTATTTTTAAACACACATTAAATATACAAAGTTCCATAATTATTATGAACATTTAATCTGGGCCTTTTTTCTTTTGAAAATTCAAGTATGTTCTATCACAAAATGGTTTTGTCAATGATTATTCACTTTTTAATAATGAAAAATTATTAATACTTTAATTAAGAAAACCCTTCCTTAAAAGTTAGAAGCACTACTGAGGGATTATTGTATTGTCCTGAAGTTAAGCACCTTAGAGACAATCAGTCACTAATTGTATGGCTTAAGACAAGTAATTTGAACTTTCTGGGCATCAATTTCTTCGTAGTTGAAATAGGTAATACATGTCCTACTTAACTTTATTTTTGTTTGTTATTGTTGTTGTTAAGGGTTCAATATAGTGAATATCAAATGCATAAAACATAGTACTCAGTAATTTTTATCTCTTTTATCTTAAGTTTAATATACTAAATAAAATAATTAAATGGATTTAGATATGTGATTCTACCTTTTAAATGAACTAGATTTGTCTTTCTATTACTAACAGAGATTATAGCTGCCCAACTTCTGAAACTATTATTGTGTTCCAGGAAAGAGTGATTTAAGTTAGAAAAGGAACTATGTAAAGCTGTTAAATGGTTAAATTGACAAGCTAACTCTTTTTTCATATATTTAAGGTAATTATTTTAATTTCCCAGAGATATACTATTGTGACTAGACTTATTAATGGAAATCACTGATGAACTAAAACTGAAACCTGGGAGGTTTATCTGAGATGAAAAATTGTATGTATGTTTAAACCATATAATAAAATATGTTGGTATCCAAATTTCCTTCCTCAGGGACAATGTTGCTGGGCCAGGTAGCACTTAATTTCCACTGGGTGGTGTGAGTAGGGCCCAGAAGTGAGTTGAACAACAATTCCCATCCAGAATCAGACAGAATAACCAGATCTTTGTGCTAGGCCTGAACATAGTAACTGTCAGCTAAATAAGAGTTAATAGTATTCCAAATCTTACAACTTAATACCTCAAAAATCCAAGATACTGCAACAAAAAACACTCATACTAAGAATCACAACAGTAACTTGAATGAGAAAACAGCTAAAAGACGCCAATACGAAGATAACTCAGTTGGAATTACCGGAAAAGGATTTTAAAGTAAGCAGAAGATATGCAAAAGAATCAAAGGGGACTTTTCAAACTAAAAAAAATAAGTGAAATTAAAGAAAGAAAACCTACTGGAGCTCAAAAAGTAGAGTAGAGATAACAAAGAATTAATGAACTTGAAGACAGACTGATAGAAATTACCCAACTGAACTGAAGAGAAAATTGAGTAACATAAACAACAAAATCAATTATCTGTGGGACAATAAGAAAAAAATCTAACCCATGTATTATTAGATTCTCAGAAGGGAAGGAGAAATGGTCAATAGTTAAATATACATATATATTAGAAGGAATACTGGCTGAAAGTTTGATATTGTACCATAGTTATGCAAGATGTCACCACTGGAGTAACAAGGGCACAGGAGTTTATGTATTATTTTTGCAAATTGTTGTAAGAATATAATTATTGCTGAACAAAAAGTTAAAAAAAGCCCACAATAATTACTAAACCTCTGATAAGTATAATATGTCAGTACACATACCAGGGTAGATATATGATTATATGAAAGAATAGACTTCCATATAAATAGCACTGCACTTTGGGTTATTAAACATTTTTAAAGAATTTGCTAAACATAAATAACAGAAAAAAAGATGAAGATTCTTAACACTGTGCTTCTCAACTTGGTAGCCTGTGATAAACAATGTTAGTAGTAAGTTTTACAAAATGAACATTTTCTCATCTTCCCTAAGGAGAATTATTAAAACTGGCCAAGAAAGTATTTTTTTCAATGGAATAGGTTCTTCTAGGCCTTCCTAATACCTTCTATTGGAAATAGTTCTTTTAAAAAACACACTTTCGTAAATGCTGCCTTAATATATGAAAATCACTATCAGGTAAATATGACAGAACTAACACTAAAAGGAAAAAACAGGCAAAGATTAAAAACATAGAAGCAGCAAAAATAAGGAAAACTTTGAAAAAATACTCTTATTAGGTGGACAAAGGAATGAATTAGAGTGGCTAGCTACTTGAAATATTTTCATATACTAAGATAAATTCTGAAAAGATTAATGAATAAAATTTAAAACATAACCAAATATCATTTATTAACATGACTTTACTGTAAATACAGAGAAAAAATTATCACAGAATCACAAAATACAATTTGAATTTATTTAAATATCAGAAATAATTTGGGGCCAGAAAGAAAAAAAAAGATTAATAGTAATGTTTCATTTCAATAATAAAGGGAATACTAAAGGAAATTAGCTCTAACCTAGGTGGGAGTACAGGAGGCAGAATCATCTGAATTATATAATAAAAATGGCAAGTTTAAAAAGAGTTATTATATGAGAATCTAAACACTTTTGAACGGTATATGGTTTCCACTTTCCTCAAGGAATATTCAGGCCATCTCTGTTGGGACAATAACCCCACCTCTCTTGAGATGATACTCCTCCTTAGTTTAGGAAATATTTAGAATTAAACAGTGGTGACAAAATCTTCAGTCTCAGGCAAATTACACCTGTAATATCAATGCTTGGTTAAATTTAGGGAAATTTCTGTGTAATTGGTTTCTAAAGTGTTATGTGTAAGAATACCTGGCATGTTAGACAACCAGACACAATAGCCTTATGATGCTAGTTTTAAATACAGTATGGCTAAATGTACTGTTAACGATGATTTCTTTTGAAGTGCATTAATATTAAGGGGATTGATACATGGACAGTTGAATATGAAAGTATAATAAAATGTTGATAATAAAATCCAGGAGGGGCTATGTAGTTTTTTACTATAAAGCTCTGGACATTTTGTTGGATATTAGAATATTCTCATTAAACATTGAGGAAAGTAAAAGAAGGCAATAAAATGACTGAAAAATGTAGTAGAGAGCAATTAGAATTTGTAGACTGTCAGTGTCCAATAACTTAGGCCACTAATAACATGCAGCTACTGAAATTTAGATTAGTTAAAATTAAATTAAATTTATTTCTTCAGTCCATTAGCCATCACTCAAGTGCTAAGTAGCTCATGTGGCTAAGGGCAACATGATTGAATCAATATTGAATCACACTGTTATTGACCTTATTAAAGACAATTCTGGTGACTCATTTAATAATACTGTATTATATATTTGAATGTTGCTACGAGAGTAGATCTAAACGTTTCTATCACAAGAAAAGAAATATGTGATTATGTGAGGTAATGAATATTAACCAAACTTACTGTGATAATTTTACAACATACATACATATCAAATTGTTATATTGCATACATTAACTAACATATATGAATTGCATCTCAATAAAACTGGAAAAAATTATAAAGTAAAAAAGATAGAAAGGCAAAATAGAGTAATATTAAACATGACACTGATATATAAAAATAAATGGCAATAATTTGTAGACTGAGAAGAAAGTTAGAACTATAGTACTAGACAACACAATCAAATAATATGTGATGGAAGATTAGTGTTAAAAAACTAAACTTACTAACAGTGAACTAGCAGAAAGAGAAATCAGGAAAACAATTCCATTCACAATTGCATCAAAAAGAATAAAATACCTAGGAATAAACCTAACCAAGAAAGTGAAAGACATATACTCTGAAAATTACAAGACACTAATGAGAAAAAAATTAAAGGATACCAATAAATGGAAACACATCCCGTGCTCATGGATAGGAAGAATTAATATTGTCAAAATGGCCATCCTGCCTAAAGCAATCTACAGATTTAATGGAATTATTAACAAAATACCAATAGCATTCTTCAATGAACTAGAGCAAATCATTCTAAAATTCATATGGAGCCACAAAAGACCCTGAAAAACCAAAGCAATCTTGATAAGGAAGAATAAAGCTGGGGAATTACACTCCCCAACTTCAAGCTCTACTACAAAGCCACAGTAATCAACACAGTTTGGTACTGGCACAAGAACAGATGCATAGAACAATGGAACAGACTAGAGAGCCCTGATATAAACCCAAGTATATATGGTCAATCAATATACGATAAAGGAGCCATGGACATACAGTGGGGAAATGACAGCCTCTTAAACAACTGGTGTTGGCAAAACTGTACAGCTACATGCAAGAGAATGAAACTGGATTATTGTTTAACCCCATACACAAAAGTAAACTCAAAATGGATCAAAGACCTGAATGTAAGTCATGAAACCATAAAACTCTTAGAAGACAACATAAGCAAAAATCTCCTGAATATAAGCATGAGCAACTTTTTCCTGAACACATCTCCTCAAGCAAGGGAAACAAAAGCAAAAATGAACTCATGGAACTACATCAAACTAAAAAGTTTCTGTATGGCAAAGGACACCATCAACAGAACAAAAAGACATCCTACAGTATGGGAGAATATATTTATAAATGACATATCCTACAAGGGGTTAACATCCAAGATATATAAAGAACTTACATGCCTCAACACCCAAAAAGCAAATAACCCAATTAAAAAATGGGCAGAGGATATGAAGAGACAATGCCCCAAAGAAGAAATTCAGATGGCCAACAGACACATGAAAAGATGCTCCATATCACTAATCATCAGGGAAATGCAAATTAAAACCACAATGAGATATCACCTCACACCAGTTAGGATGGCCACCATCCAAAAGACTAAGAACAACAAATGCTGGTGAGGATGCAGAGAAAGGGGAACCCTCCTACACTGCTGGTAGGAATGTAAGCTAGTTCAACCATTGTGGAAAGCAGTATGGAGGTTCCTCAGAAAACTAAAAATAGAAATACCATTTGACCTGGGAATCCCACTCCTTGGAATTTACCCAAAGAATACAACTTCTCAGATTCAAAAAGACATATGCACCCCTATGTTTATGGCAGCACTTTTTACAATAGCCAAGATATGGAAGCAACCTAAGTGTCCATCAGTAGATGAATGGATAAAGAAGAGGTGATACATATACACAATGGAATACTATTCAGCCATAAGAAAGAAACAAATCTTACCATTTGTAACACCATGGATGGAGCTGGAGGATATTATGCTCAGTGAAACAAGCCAGGCGGAGAAAGACAGGTGCCAAATGATTTCTCTCATTTGTGGAGTATAACAACGAAGCAAAACTGAAGGAACAAAATAGTAGCAGACTCAGAGACTCCAAGAAGGAACTAGTGGTTACCAAGGGGGAGGGGTGTGGGAAGACAGGTAGAGGTGGAAGAAGAAGGGGATTGAGGGGTATTATGTTTAGTACACTTGGTGTGGGGGATCATGGGGGAAACAGTGTAGCACAGAGAAGGAAAACAGTGAAATCTGTGGCATCTTACTACACTGATGGACAGTGACTGCATTGGGGTGTGGGTGTGGACTTAATAATAAGTATAAAAGTAGTCACCACATTGTTTTTTCATGTGAAACCTTCATAAGAGTGTATATCAATAATACCTTAATAAAAAATTTAAAAATATATATTTTAGAAGAAGTATGCTTTTTAAAAACAAAACAATCAACTTACTATGAAATAAACAGCCCTAAGTCAGCAGAAAGTAGGTACCATCCGGGAGGGCTGTTAAAAAAAAAACTAAACTTAAATTGTTCAACAAGAGTGAAGACAGACCTAAAAGTAAAAGCTAAATTTTTTACCCAGAGAAAACTGTAAAATTTTACATATGAATAAAATAGGAATAAAATGTTTTATTTAAGCTAGAGACATATAGAAGGAAGAGAAAAAAAAGTGATAAAAAAGGCATGATATCAAAATTTGTGAGAAATATTCTTAAAATATCAATCATATATCCACTTAGAAAATCTACTTAAAATACAGAAGATATTATTAGACCGAGAAATTAAAAAATGAAATTAATTCAGATTTTTGTTATTTAAAGAGAGAATTAGAATATAAACATTTATTCCCAAATAGGCTTTAGGGCCAAAAAAAGAAAAGCTTTACTAATAATTAAGTTACTACATATTGAAAATATAATTTACCAGGCATATGTAAGGATTTTAAAAGAGCATTCTTCACCTAATATCATAATTTATTCTATGTATATATAAAGCAAATAATACACAGAACCACAGGAAAATATTAAGAAAGGCATGCCATATGGAAAAAATACACTGGTCTTCAGATGATAGAAGTAGTATGCAAAAAAATAATAATACACAAGAATGATAGACCTTTACAACAAAATAAACTTCATCTGATGGATTACAGAACATTATACAATGAAAGATTATTCATTATGGACGGATGGTGGTGATAGTTGCACAGTAAAACTAATGTACATAATACCACTGAACTGTACACTTAAAAATGGTTATGATAGTAAATTTTATATAATGTCTTTATCGCAATAAAAAGAAAATAGCTGCTAAACCAAAAAAAAAAAAAAAGAAAAAAACCCTCATTATTTGTTTCAATAGTTGAGACTTTCTACAAAGAAAACCAAAAACCCTAGATGATTTTAGGCATCTACAAAAGTATTTGAAGAAGAAATAAACCGTATATATCAAAAACTCTAGTAGATAAACATACAAAAGTATTGAAGAAGAAATAAACCCTACATATCAAAAATTATAGTAGAGAAAGGGAAAAAAGGAATATACATAATGACTAATTGTTATTTTAGGAAGAGTAATCAAGAAATATGCAACCTCGTGGGTAGAACTCAGTCAAAATTTTCAGGTCTCCCCAAAATATCCCATATAATCAATCTACTTCCAGTCTGTGAATGTGTTTATAAATGTGGGCATGTTCATATTGACAATCCAATTTTAATGTTACTTGTAAGTGAATGGGTCAAAAATAAGAGCTGAGACAATTTTGAATAACAAATGGGGCATTTGTCCTACCAAATATCAAGACAATTTAAAACTCTATTATTTAAGACAGTGAATAAGTTTGTGCAGGGAGAAACAGAGAGATCAGTGGAGCAGAACAGACATCCAAGATAATGTTCAGGGCATATGTGACAAAGCTTGGGTGTCTTTACAAATAAGTGGGTAAAAATTAACTACTCAAGTGATGCTGAAACAATTAGCTTCATAGTTTGCATGGTTTTTCACATGAAAAAAAGGCAAATTGGATCTATTCATCACTTCATATATAAAAAATGTATTCCAGGATTAAACATGAAGATTTAAAATTTTGATTACACCCCAAATAAGAAATTGTATTCAACCAATGATACCATAAAGAAAGTGAAAAGAATAGCCACAAATAGACAGACTATGTGTATCTACACATGTGTAGATACACACACACATATACTCATATAGCTTACTTGGCTTATTAAGCAAACATTTTAAAATAAATATCAAACCCATAGGACAAAGACAAATAAGTAAAAAATGGACAGTAGATACGATTAGCCATTTTATAGTGGAGCAGGCTAAATAGTTAATAAGTATATGACAGGATGTTAAAATTTATTATTAATCAGTCAAATGCAAATTGTAGCCACAGTGAAATAACGTTTGACAGCCCCCAGACTGGCATAATTTAATGGCTAATAATGATCCTATATATCACTGGAGGTGTATAAATTTGAATAGCTACTTTATAAACAGTTTAACATAGCCTAGAGCACAATTCCATTTTCACACATATTCCAAGAAACCTCCTGGATATGTACATAGATATTTTGAGAATGCTCGCAGCAGCATTATTTATGTTAAAAACAACAAAAAACCTGGAAACGTGGTAATGCCCTACAAGTCAATCAATATTGAAACGGTCAAATGAAATTATGATCTATCAGATTAGATGAAATACCATACAATGAGAATGACATAACACATTTCTACACATGCGTTTGGATAAAACCCCTGCCCAAAACGTTGGAGAGAAAAAAAGAGGAATTTAGAACATACTATGCTTCTATATATGTAAATGTCAAAATAGATAAAATTAACAACAGTGTATATGTGCTAAAATTACAAGAATATTGAATAATAAAATTCAGAGAAGTGTTAGTTTCTAGGTGGAGTGGGGATAATGAGACTATCAAATAGAATACTGGTAATATACTATTTCTTAGGTGATGGGTAAACAGTGTTGTTTTTCCTCAAACTATATGTATCTGAATATTTTCATGTGTGTGATATTATAATAGCTTCCTGTTGCAATTGTAGCAAATTACCACAAACCTGATGGCTTAAGATATGCCAGTGAATCTTATAATTCAAAATCTTTCTCACTGGACTGAAATCAAGGTGTCAACAGTGCTGCTTTCCTTTCTGGATGTTCTAGACTCATTTCCTTGACTTTGTCCATTTCAAAACTCTGCCCACATTCCTTGGTTGGGTTGCGTTTCCTCCATTTGTAAAGCCAGTTTTGTCTTTTCTGACCTTTGCTTCCATCCTTACATCTTTTCTCTTTGTCTCTCTGCCTCTATCATCACACTGGTTTCTCTGTTCGTGACCATCTTGACTACCTCTTATAAGAGCATTTGTGATTATATTAGACCAGGATAATCCAGGGCATTCTCCCCATCACAAGACCCTTAATGGAATCACTGTAAGGTCCCTTTACAGTATATTCACAGGTTCTGGGGATCAGGGTGTGGACATCTTTGGGGAGCCATTATTCAGCCTACTACAGACACATTCCATAACGTAAAAATAAAAACAGTAAACATGGTTTTATAACATATAATTTATGATGTGAAAGATAAATTAGTACTCATTTTCACACACTAAGAATGGCAATCTGAAATTGCAAATACTTTCTGTAGTTTGTTTGTGATGCAGTTTTAACACTGTAAATTGCCCATATCCTTTAAACCAGTAATTCTCAGGAAACTACACATGACTTTAAGTGAACTTTGTCTTCATTTCTTTGTATCTGTATTTCCCCCAATATTTTCTTTTCAAATCATTATTATAATGAACAAAAATAGATGTTTAATGAAAGGACTACATGATAAAGGATGATATATATTGGACTCACTCTCTGCTGGTATGTGTATCAAGATGAAAGAGATGATAGAGGGTTAATATGTTACCAAAATTAAAACTTTCAGGTTGAACAATGGACAAAGTCAAGCACTAAATTAGAATAATAAAAGATATAAACATAAAATAACCCTATTTCACTCTGGGGTCAGATAGGAAACCTACAAATTCCCTTCTCTAGGAACATATATCTTAAGCCAACAGGATGTTAAAGCTGCTAATTGGGCAGTGAATTTGAAAGGCTACACATCTGAGAGATCTGCAGTGGACATTTAAGCTCAGGGGTGGTTGTGGAACCATTTTTCTGATGTTCAATCACCATTTGAAAAGTTTTTTGGTTGATTTGTAGGGTTTGATCCCTTGAGCACCAGTAACCTGTAGGTTGTGGCTTCTTTTTTTTAAATTTTTTCAAACTTTATTTAAACATTTTTTCTACCTTTACTGAGATATAATTGACATTTAATATTGCGTAAGTTTAAGATGTACAATATGATTTGTTGAATGTATATTTTATGAAATGATTACAATAAAGTTAGTTAACACATCTTTCACCTCACATAGTTACCATTTTTTTTTATAGTGAGAACTTTAAAGTTTACTCTCTTAGAAGCTTTCAAGTACACAACAAAGTATTGTTAACTATAGTTGCCATGCTGCACATTAAGTCCCCAGAGCTTACTTATCTTACTACTGGAAGTTCACCCATTTCACCACTACCCCTGGGACCATGGCAACCACCAACCTACTCTGTTTCTGTGCAGTTTTTCAGATTCCACATATAGGTGGCTTCTTAAATATTATGCATTCTTAAGTATTTGGGGTCCTCTTAAATAATTTGGTTATAGAGAGATTTTTCTTGACGCGTGGAATGAGGGTGGATTGTCCTTTAGAAGCACCTCTAAAGAACTAGTTTGACCAAGGTGAAAATATAAAGAAAATAAGAAAGGAGATAGATATTTAGGATTTATTAATAGGGTTAAGGAGAGATAGCAAAAGTTTTGCAAATTTTGCTCAGTTAATTCACAGGTGTGGAAAAAAATTATTTTGGCTATAGTGGCTGTTGAATCGCTTTATTGGGGAGATTGAGCATAACAAAGTTCATTGCAGATGAATGAGGAATTCTGTTGACCCATGTAAGTTGCTAACCATAAGAAAATTTATTAATAATTATCCTTACTTCTACTTTCCATTACTAAATTTGTTGCTCCTGTGGTATATTGTTAGCTGAAAAAGATATCCCCACTGAAGTATAATTTTTTTAAATCTCCAGAGCTGTTGGAATACTAAATTGTATTGTTAGTGATAAAACAGCCACCTTTTGCCAGCTGAATATTTGCACATTGCCTAGAGGATAACAGACCTGAAGGTTGAAGAAACAGCTTATTAGATCTGATTGATTATATCTCAATCTGTTTTAAATGGCAGTTTATATATTCAGAAGAAACGTACAGAATGATGTCAAATGCAACTCAGGTCATTTCACTGATGAAAAGAAATTGATGGCATTCATTTAGAAAACACTATAACTACTGTCTACATGAGTTCATTATATTGCCCCATAGATTTGATATTATCAATACAGATTGAATCAAGCGAACCCAAAATGGAGTTTTATTTTAAATGCTTCATGATTGAAACAATTTGCAGAAAATATTTGCCTTGTTGAGCCAATATCCAGTGAATGCTACATGCAGACAATCTCTGCAACCATGTGTGTGTGTATACATATATTATATATGTAGTGACATGCTTGGTAGAAATATATTTACATATTTTTGTTCTTCTGGTATCAGAAGGTTCAAACAGAAATGCCAACTAGACCCAGAGTTCTCAAACTTTCACATTTTGTTTTTCCCAAATAGTCTATGAAATAACCTGGTTCCCAAACTGTAACAAAATGAATAATTTTTAATGACATCCGTTTATTATAAATATATGGTATTCATGTGTACAGGAAGTTTGAGAATCTAATTTCATGCTTTACATAGCAAAATCCATATTTCCATTTGGTAAAAAAATTTTATCAGATGTAAAAATACAATTTATTCTTGATCATGTTTGCCTGCATTCCTAATTATAAAGGAAACTTGAAAATAATGTGATATTTTATTTTCCAAATCTAAAGATCTAAAAAGAAGTCTTCTGATCACTTTGAATATATGAACACTCAGGAACATAGATGTAGTAACAAAAGATCAACTGATAATAATTAGTATAATTATATGTGACTATCTTAAATAACATTATACAAAACATTTTTATTTAGAAATACACCATTTGTTTCCTTTTCTTGCATTGTATTAAAATTATTTAGGCTTTTACTTGCAGTATTGGCACTATCATAGGGCCAATTTTTGTATCATCTAACATGGTTTTTCAGAGGATACCCTTTTCACTTTTATCTGCATTAAAAAACACACACACATATATAGCGGTTGCCTTTTGATGCTTTCATAAAAACTGTAATTCCAAATAGCAAGTATCAATTTGAGTGCTGCTAAGATAGTATCCGACTGGCAGACCCCAGTACTTGTGTTTGATACATACAAATCAGTATGTTGCTTTTAAAGATGAAAGTTCTGAGCCTCGTTTACAATAAAATAAACACAATTGCCAATGCCTTTTTCTAATTTTATAATGTTTCCATGAACTAAGTCTTCTAATAGTGGTGTTCTGGGAAACTTTTAAAACTGACATTCTGGCAGCAAGGGGGATCACAAATCCTGATCTGTATTAATTTCTAATTCCCATGGTGTAAATAACTCCTACTCTGGCCAATTTTAAACTGCTATGTGATGTCGACTGTCCTGAAATTTTAACAGGCACTCTTGAGGCATGTGAGCCAAACCCAGCATACTGACACAAGACCGCAGCATCGTTCTGGCGTAGATTGAGCTCTTTTCTACTTTCCACTCCCAGATGCTTGTCTTTAGACCCTTCCTATTTCCATCTTCATTGTCTCCTCCTCCCCTTCACTTATAGATACTAAAGTCTCTCACTCATCCCCAGCCCAAGCTCATTTTAATTAAAATCGTTTTTATAATTGTCTTGCCAATGGGTTTCAGCCCCGGGCAAGTTCGCTATGGATTCAATGTGACCAAAGAAATTGATAGCAAAACGTTCTTGGAGTGAAAGGGTTATACCCAACTTTATTTCCAGGTGGCAGGTCAGTCACTAAAATCCCATTCACTCAGAGCAAGTCTGTATGCAGCAAGCCCGTCTCTGCCTCTGGGTCCCTCTGTCTGCACAGCTGTACTGTGGGCCTCTCTGCACAGCCATCCCACACAGCCGTCCTCTGGGCCTCTCTGCACAGCCGTCCTTCACAGCTGTCCTCTGGGTCTCTGTCCTCGGTGCTCCCACCACTCCAGCCTCTGCTCTGCTCTCCTGCAGCCTTGCAGAACCTGCCACCATGTCATGCGCAGAGCACTGGGCGGAGGTCTTTATATAGAGTCAACAGTCATGTATTGCCCACAGGTGTGCAGTGAGCTAAGCAGCCAGGGTCAGGTGAGAATCCTGGCCACAGGAACTCTCATTTTATCCACAATAATATTTACATTGCTAATATTAAACTTCAGATTAATTCCAAAACCCAGTGAAACACTTGTTGCAACAATGTTGTTCACATTGCTTTCACATCATATTTAACATGTGTGGATAAAATGAAAGTTCCTGTGGCCAGGATTCTCACCTCACCATGGTCAGCTAGCTCACTACACATGTGTGGGCAATACGTTGCTATTGACTCTATATAAATAGCTCCTCCCAGTACTCTGGGTGACAAGGCTGCAAGGCTGCAGGAGAGCAGAGGCTGGAGTTGTGGCAGCGCCCAGGACAGAGACTGAGATGGCTGTGGGGGTGGAGAGGCCCAGAGGCAGAGACTGGCTTGCTGCATGCAGACTCGCTCTGAATGGATGGGATTCTAGTGATTGACCTGCCACCATGGGAACAAACTTGGGTATAACCCTTTCACCCAAGAACGTTCTACAGTCATTTCTTTGGTCACACTGAATCCATAGTGAACTTGCCCAGGGCTGAAATCCATTAGCAAGACAATCCTTATGATTGTTTTACTTTTCTGATTGTCAGATAAACTTAAATAAAGATTTTGGGGAATGAAATTTTTAAACATTTTATTCTCAAAATTCTTGTTCATTGTCCTAATTGACTGATAAAAAGAAAACATAAGAAACTGTATTATTGAAATAGAATACAATGAGGAAAATAAAGTGTTAATCTGCAATTTCTCCTCCAGATAACCTTGAGATACTTTAATTTGTTGAAATTTGATTTTAAAGAAAATATCAGGGTTTTCCAGTACTGTAATAAGCAAATGTTTAAAGGTTTTAATATAGTAATTATTAAAACCAATTCAGCCTTTTAAATATAACTGGAACATCTCATCTTAGAATGCAAAATGTTAACATAAATGATTGAAGCTTTTAAATGAAAATGCAATTACAGATATTAGAGACTGAAATCAGTCTTTGATATTATAAAACACTGTCAGTTAGAAATTGCAGGAGTTTCCTGGGCGAAATCTGAAATTGGCCCCTATACACGGAATGCAAAGAGAGGCAGGCCACTCCAGATTTGCAGGTGCTCAGGTTTAAAAATCAAGGGACTTACATGAGGCTTTCTTCGGCAGCCACAAGACAACTAAATCTCTACACCTGCCAGCCAAACCTTAAAGTGCACATAGAGGCTTTCACTGGCTTCAGTTACATACACTGTCCAGATGGGCTCAGCAACTCCTTAGTTTCTCAAGACTGTCCTTAGAACAGCTCCCACTGTGGGCATGGTGAGCTGAACATACATTCTAAGGAGTGGGAAAGAAGGAGAGACTCTGACTCCTGGGCCCAGCTCATGGGTCAGCTAGTGCTCACATCCTCTCCAGGACCTCCTCCTACAAGCATAATTAAATTTCATTCTATCTTTCAATATATCTTTGATCCGAAGTCAAGCATGATCTAAAATGTCAATTAAAAATTGATTTATCAAAAGTGATTGTCTTGCCAATGGGTTTCAGGCCTGAGCAACTTCACTGTGGATTCAGTGAGACTGAAAAAATGACAGTGGAACATTATTGGGTACAAGGCTATATACCCAACTTTATTCCCATGGTGGCAGGTCAGTCACTAGAATCCCATCCACTCAGAGCAAGTCTGCATGCAGCAAGCCAGTCTCTGCCTCTGGGCCTCTCTGCCCCGCAGCCATCTCAGTCTCTGTCCTCGGCACTGCCACCACTCCAACCTCATCTCAGCCCTCCTGTCTTGGAGCCCTGCAGCCATGCAGCAGCCCAGAGCACTGGGTGGAGCTCTTATACAGAGTCAATAACAACATATTGCTCACATGTGTGCAGTGAGCAAGCCAACCAGGGCCAGGTGAGAATCCTAGCCATAGGAACCTTCACTTTCTCCACAAGGATTTTATAATTTAAATATTTAATTATTACGTATCATTGCTATTAAGTGGAAAAAGTTGAACTTTCTTTCTCTATGACTAATAACTTATGCATCTTATATAATTGAATAAAAATATATAATTGAATAAAATAGTAACCTAAAAATATATTTTATATTCAAAATAATATATTTGTATTGTATCTATAATATTACATTATCTTAATATCTTTAGAGGATTAATGATTTCCATATTGTTATGGAAGATGTTGAAATTCTAAAAAAATTGGAATATTCTGATGTAGTATATAGAAATGTATTAATGCCTGTGGGGAAAATTTAGGTTCCTATGGCCAGGATCCTCACCGGTACCTTGATGTAACCGGCCTGCTGCTGGTCTACTCATTCCATACCTGCAGACAAAAAGCTATTATTGACTGAGTCACTATATAAAGAGCTCTGCCCAGTGCTCTGAGTGGAGGCAGAGACAGAGGAGGGTTACGTACCCTCAGAGCGCTGGGTACAGACGCGATTCCAGTGCTTGCTTGACCCCTTGCTGGGAGAACAAAGTCAGGCGTAAACCCTTTCACCCCAAGAATGTTCCATTGTCATTTCTTGGTCTTACTAAATCCATAGTGAACTTGCCGGGGGTGAAACCCTCAGGCAAGACAATGTCTTGCAAATAGGAATCTGATTTTTTTAAAAACATAGAGTATTTTAATTGCTTTTTTCTTCCACAGAAAGCATTTTTTACTTAAATACATTTGGAGCCTTTTATCATACTCATTCTTATTAGTATTTAAAAGAAAGAAAGTAAAATTAATTCAGATGGATAGTCAATGTATATATTTTACTTTTAGAATAATTTCAGCAGCCTCATACACACCTTTGATTCTACTTTGATAAGACGTTTGTGATGAAACAATTTCAAGATTATAATGATCAAAATAAGTATAATAACAAGGAATAGTGTAACACACCTATCAGTAAATTGATTCATTATTTTTCCTTAACTAGACAAAATACAACCATTTTTCAAAGGCTTTAAACTTAACTGAATGTAGGCTTTATGAGGGAAAATAAACACATATCCAAAACTCCTTAATTTCAACCTCTGACTTTTCATGCAGGCGCTAATTAAATGTTTGCTGCCTCTACGTTTGCATGTCTCATTATCCCAACTTTCACCGAATGACATCTTAACACTACTGATAGTCTCAGAAAACATAATGGTAGATGGTCATTAATTTGTCATTTTAATTAATCATTCACTTAAGTATAAAACTCAACTTGACTATGTGTGAATATGTGTTTGCATTTTTCCGCTGAATTCTTGTTTATATTTCCACAGAAATAACACACGTGTGTGTGTGTAATAGATTTATAGTGATTGTCACTTGTAAAATTGTCATTTTTTATTTGCTTCCTTCTTTTCCTCTTAAACATCTTTGTGGTGAGTAATTTGTCTAAAAGTTGGAAGATTCATATCTATTGGTGAATATGCTTATCAACATGAAGAGAACTTGTTGTATTTCTGTTTTTGCATCAACAGGAAATAAACTTTAAGTATTCCTTATGCATATATCAAATGAGCAGATGACGTTATAATATTTCAAAGCCCACACGTTCCTGACTCCTGAGAACTAAACCTGTTAGTCTGTAAGGTGTTATCAACACAGTAAACAGCCTTGAATATGCTTACATTTCTGAAAAGATAAAAACGACCCAGTTGCCTTTTAGAAAAGAGGCTGGGAAACTAGGGGTTTTCTCCTTTTTATCCTTGACGCTTTGTAAATGTTTAAAAATACATACATATGTGTTATTTTTTCAAAATTTATTATTCATTTTTAAATGGGATTTTTATCACTTTTCTTTGTAATCAGAAAACAGTTTAAAATAGAGCAAATGGGATAGACAATATGTAAGGAAAACTTTCTAATTTATGAAAATTTTAATGTGTTGAGAAATCAGTATTTTAACCTGATACAGGAAAACTTTGAAAGAAGCTTTGTAGAAGAGAATACACCATTGCTATATTCTTTGAACTAGATGAGCATACTTTTCTAATGTTCCTAATTCAAGTATTTCTGTGGCTAGAAATGTGCCAACAAAATCTTTTTAAATGGACCGTTTTGTTTTTCAATGAACAACAGATTTCCAGTAGCTTCTAAAAGGAAGAAGTTTCCCGTGGTTTTTAAATCTTCTAATATTATTAGACCATATTATCATCTAAAGCTGAGCTATCAGTCTTATTCTAAATTGCTGGCAGCAAAGAAAGGCCCTGTACCACTTCTATCTAAGGCAACCTGGGAAATATAATTACACATGCACCAACGGTGCGACTTCCAGACAGGTAACACAGCCCTTTGTGCAGACAAACTGTGAGATTCCTGAAATTTATGTATAGCAATATTTATTTTACTTTATTTAATATTTTCTAGCATTAACCCAATTATTTATTCAATCATTTATTCATTTGTTAAAGGAGCATAAATAAAACACCAACTATGTGCCAGAAAGACTGCTTGGTGCTGAATGTGTAGTCAAAAGAAGCTGGTTTTCCTGCCATTACAAAACTTGAAATTAAGCCACACAGAAAGACAGGGCACAAGTAAACATAAAATGTGGCAGGCTGTGAAAGAAGTAAACAGGGCTGCTCACATAGAGAATAACAGAGACCTAATCTGAGTGGTGCCATTAAGAAAGTGAAATTTATGCTGCCCTGACCTGTGAGAAATGGGGCAAAGGTGGCGCCAAGATCATGTGCAGAGATTCAAAGTTAGTGAATATCTTGGAATATTTTAGAATTTTAAAAAGAAAAATGAGAGTCAGGGAACCAAATGATATGCAGTATAAGATTAAGTTGAAGAAGTAATCAGGGCCTGGCCATCCGGGGCTGTCCTGGTCAGGAGTCCGGCATGGATTTGAAGCACCATGAGGTTTCTAACTACTTTCAGCCGTGGAGAAGCATGATGCAACTCATGTTGTTTCTTGGTAAAGTCACTCCAGCTCCTGTGCAGAAATAGAGGTGGACGGCGAGAACATGGGAGAGGAGGTCATTGCTGTATTAAGTGGAAGGTGGTAAACTTTATAGTTTTGAGACAGAATCTATAGTATGCCTGGAATAAAGAAGGAGGAGTTATCAAGGACTACCAGTTTTTTACCTTCCTGCATAGATTCAAAAAGAATCCTTTGAGACAGCACTTATCCTTATTATCACCATGAACCTTCTGTAATGTTATAATTTCATAAATAGTTTTACACCATGTATCTTAAATATGTATATCAATGTAAATTGACTTTTGTTAGTATATATTTTCACTTAAAGTTAAGACATTTTTAAAAAGTCCTCGTAGATTTAGCTTCCAGAAGGCATGCCAATATTAGTAATATTAAATATAATCAATTAGCAGTTTCCTTCTATTTTATTATTTTCTGTCTGACATCATGTTAAATAGAAATTTTTTTCAGTCTTCTCAAAAATTCTTATCATAAAGCTTTAATGACAGTTAAATCACCACAGCCATTTTGATTGCTTACCGATATTTATACATGTATATGTATATCTAATTAAATATATTTACATAGTAAATTTAAATTCTCTTTTGTACCAACCCAACCCTACAATTATTCATTTTATTGATCATTATGTAATAATAAAAGGAATGACTTTAGTACAAGGAATGGCTAGTAATTGAATTTTCATGTCTTGATACTTATTTAATATGTGGCCAAGTGCCACTGATAATGTCAATTTCTCATGCAGTTCTGCCTAATGGAAAATACAATTTTATAATCTAATATAGGGTATGTTAATATTTACAAAGTACTATTACCAAAAACTATTCTAATTATTTAGTATTAAAAGAAAAGCATAAATCATCATTTTAATATAGAAAATAAAAGTGAATGCTATCTTGAGAAACAATTTGAAAAATACAATGTTTAGTTAAAGGGAGCACCATGTTTCTGGTGTGCCCCTTGATGACATTCAAATGGATGGCTGACTTCAAAAATAAGTGACATCATTGTGGCTTCTAGTTCACATGTCACTAATAGAACACATTCCAAAATGTTGGCTACAAGTTTAAATGCAAATGGGGGACCCATCTAGCAATGAAAAACAATAGCCACACACAGACACACATTAGCTTTAAGCATGTAAACTCACCTCTGCCCCTTTTGTTGAGGCTTTGATTAATAAATGGCAGCTTCGGGCATGTAACAAAACAATGTGAACTTCATGCAATCATAAATGGCAATGGGAAGTGAGGAAGAGACTTTGAACGCACCCATCCATCTATCCTGAGACAATTAATCTTCAGAGGAAGTTATTAACATCCATCTCTTTAGCTGAATTCACCTGAGAATTAGATGCTAGTAATACACATTCATTATCTAGCATTTGAGCTTTTCATCGCCAAACTTAAAACTAAGCAACAGCACAAAAGCAATTAAAATACAGTTCTTGTTTAACAATCTCCTCTGTTAATTACCTTTATAAAGAATCAGGCTTTCAAACTGCATTGTGTATAAATTAATCTTAAAGGAATGGGGAGGTATAAAGCCCAGCAAGAGTTATTTTATTTTTCTGAAGAAGAGCGTCAATCATAAACAAGAGCATTAGCTTCAAGAATCACATTTTTCTTAGGTCTTATTTAGGAGGCTGAGGACATGGATTTATTTGGATTAAATATTAATTTTGTCATCTTTCACTGAATTTTAGACAAATTACCCCTCCAGACAGAACACCCCAATTAAATTCATATTTCAAAAAGTAAAATTCAGATGTTATAGTCTATTTGAATATGTGTTTACTGTTATTTTTGTCTTATCAATTAAAATCTATTTTATTTTATTATTGCCACTTAAGCATCCATGAAAAATCTATCTAAATAGGAGAATTTATAAGGGACACATAACATTTTGGTTTTTAAATATTAGTCTCCAGTTACATTAGGTAAGGTACTGTAACAATCAGGTTGCTGTAACAAATAAACCCCAACTATAAAATTGCCCACACACAACAGGAGTACACTTTTCCAGTCATAATGTGCATGCTCCTGATATGGAGGATTCTTTCCTCCAACTAGTGTTTCAGGAACTGCATTCCTGTTCAACCCCGTGACTTGGTCACTTAAATATGTAACACTCACTAATGAGCATTCTGAAATGGAAGAGGTGTATCTAGAAGATTTTAACAATGAAATAATTGGAGCATAGGCCCTCAGGTCGGCTTACAAATAAGGCCTTTGACTCTTCTAATTAGAACTATCAGTGATAGTTGAGACAAGTCTTTATTTTGTTGACCAAGCTAAGGTATCGAATTGGAGCATGCTAAAATCTGAACCTCTTCATGGTTAGCCTTCATGTAAGTCAAAGTAATAAAAATATTTCATGATGAAATGCATGTGAGAGTGTCGGTCAGACTATATTAATCTACCTTTCGCTTTGATTCCTTTTCTTAACCTTCTTTCCTTTGTCCTCTTTTTAAAAATGCATATATTTAATAGATAATTTTGAAGCATTTTATTGTGTGTCAAACACCGTGCTAAGGGAGATTAAATTATAAGAAATGACACATTTCTTTTCCTCAGAAATATCAAACTCCAGTGGAAGAAGCACACATTTTAAAAAACAATTATATTGACATACATAAGATACTGTAACAGAAAAATACATATGATTTTATAGGAACCAAAAAGGGAATAACAAACTCTGCCCTGGTGAAAGTTAAAGAGGTCTCCACTGAAGAGTCAAGCTGTATGAAATATAACTTACTTTAATTCAAAAAACATACATTAAATGCATGCCACAATACTAGACCCTTCAAAGATAAAATGAGTAAGCCTTGGCCCTTGTTTTAAAGGTGCTCATAATCCGGCAGAGAGGAAAGATATGACAAGCAGACATGTAAAATGGATTGATAAGCCTTGTATCTCAGGTTGTCTGTGAGTGACAGGAGCCAAAGCCGGGGGCTGAGCTGCGCTGCTGACCAGCACACAGTCCCGATCATCAGTCAGGACCTCAGAGCATTCAGTGGGGGAGTCAGAATCGCTCTCTACCCCCATATAAACATAATGAGGGAAATGCACTGTGCATCTCTGTAGGATGTATAGGAAAGGCGAACATGTCTCCCCCGGGAGCTCCTTGCAAATTTGCACCGGTTTTGAAGGGGAATCAGAGAGGATCCTGTGCACGTGGCCCATCAGCGCGCAGAACCAACACTTTATTGTAAAGCGATCCCGAGTTATGATTCACCTTGGACACTTGACATAAAGGAAATCCTCTTTGGATCTAAGTCGCAAAGATTTCTCACTGATAATATTTCAAGGAACAGAGTTTCAATTAAAAATGTTAATTGATAAAGAAACCATTAGCCATGAGACAGAGTTAGAAAACACATTGAACGTATATCTTCAAACTCTTTTATGAAAATAATGTGATCATCAGACGTTTGCCTTGTTAACTAAGTTTAAAATGAAGAAAGCTATTGAAAGTTGATGAAACAAGTCATAACAAAATATTACAGCAAGTATTTTGAAAAAATGAAAAATTTGGAAGTAAAAAATATAATTATTTAAAATATCTATGAATGGGACAAATAACACATTAAACACAACCAAGGAGAAAGTATTTAACTGGCAGTGAGATAGGGGGAAAAAAATGCACAAGGCAGCTTAAAAGGAAAGAAAGAAATTCATACACATGAAGGCCAGAGTACAATCAAATATAATGGATTTCGGAGGGGAGAGAGGGTTGACAAGAGTTGAAAATAGTCCAAAAAGCAATGACTGAGAATTTTCCAAACTGGATGAAAGTCACCAATCTGTGCAGGTGACAAGGTTGGTGGCGGAGGGGACTCGAGAGTCAAGGTGATCCTGGAAGTTGCCCTGCACAGAGGAAAGCACACTGGGCCTTCGTTCTTCTGCACTGATCATCCGTCACTTATGGGCTGCCCTTGGGGACGGAGTGTGATCCTGGGTGAGGCAGCTTCCTGCGGCCAAAGGCAATGCCACGTGGAGACACAGCCGCCTATAAAGTCTGAGTCTGCCACAGCCAACACTGCTGGTAGCTCTAAAATGAGTGCTTAGCTTCTGAATGGGGGATCGGGAGCAGGCGATGGCATCAGCTAGGATTGCATACACCCCCACACAAGTGCTGGTGGGATAGAGAAGGAAGTCCTGATGTAACTGCTCAGTTGCTGGAATTCCGCTGCTACACGTTAACTTAGGCTGAGTTACTGCTCTACTGCCCAAAGTCCTAACAATCCTTTAGAACACAACACTTGTTTTGATTCTCAGACTTAAGATTTACTGGTTGGTAACACCTAAGAAAGTTACTTTTTAGCCTTAGTGTTTTTCATTGCAAAGCTTCAATGAATATGGTTGTGACAATGTGTACGAAAAGTTAACAAATGCGTCCTCTTCCCTTTTCCTCCACCTCCCCTCCTGAGTGAGCCTGTGAAGACTAAAGAAATCGCACTGTGAGGCTCAGCACCGAAGATTGCCAGGAAAACATGACCCTCCTGTTTCTAGTGAGGGAGGGAATAGAGAAAAAACCAAACGCGAGTCAGGCGAAGGGCAACGGCATTTGATTTATAGACAATTTGGTCATCAGATCTTGAATTTCTAGTATCCAAGTGTCTGTCTGTATCCTGGGAGTCAGGCTTGGAGAAGTCGTACCTATCCTTACTCTCCATCTGCAGTCTTTTTTGGATACTCTTTATCCCAAAGCTGGGAAATATCTTTGCCCTGAAATGTAAAATCGTTTTTGTTGCTCTAATAATAGAGAAAGGAAAGAGAAAAGGGCTTGGCTGTCTGAAGACAGAATGGAAAAACAAGGAGAAGAAACAAGTTAATGTTTTAAAATCATCATTAAGACAGTCTTTCTCACAATTTCCCCCAATCCATGTATTATGTGTAAAATTATTGGTTTACCTTACTTATCAAAACTAAGCTGTTCCAGCTGTCTTTTGCTGGGTAACACACTATTCCAAACTCTATAGCTTAAGATACTATTTGTTGTTTATCATGATTTTATATTTGCCTAGGATTTTTTTGTGTTTCATCCAGGCCCACTTATATGCTGCGTTAAGCTAATGATTCTCTTGGGATAGAAGTTCTCAGCGTCTTCAGCTGCATATCTGGCCACTGGAACTAGCTGTCAGGATATTTGAATTCCTTTCCCTGAAGCCTCCCCTCCTCCAATAGATGGGACTGGCTTTTTACACAATGAATCCAAATCAGAAGCTAGCAGGTTTCTTAAGACCTGGACCCCAAATCAGCACACTGTCACTTTGCTGCATTATTTTGATCAAACCCAGTCACAAGGCCAGTGTAGGTTTAAGGGGAGAGGAGTAGACTCCAACTCTGTAGGAAGGAGATAAAGTCACATTGCAAAACAACATTGGAGTAAATGGTGAAGCTGTCTTGGACAAAACTGATCAAAGTAATAAAGTGTAAGCAGAAGATAAGCTAGGAGCAGCATTCCATGGGTCCCCAGCATGAACTGTGGAGAGCCAGTAGGCAGATGAACATGCTTATAGTCCAAGTTTTGGGAATTTGATGGCAATAAAAAGAGTTGAAAATTATTTTGTAGAGTGAATGTATTATCTCTCCAGACATTGTTCTCTTCAAAATCCTTCTCTTTATAGGATATGAACTGACTGCAGGAACTTCATTTTTCCCTGGAATTTTGCAATCATATTCTTAATAGAGGTGGGTCTTTGGAGCACGAATATGGTACAGGGATACACTTTCTAACCACTATAATAATGAGGAGGGAAGTGAAGAAAAGTAAATAAAAATCCCTGCTTTACTTTTTCAGCACACAATTATTTTCTCTTTCCAAATTGTTTGTATTCTGAGTTTTTAAACTATTAAATATTAGCATTTTTAAGGACTATGAGTTTTGCACAAAGTATACCTAGATCTGAATTTCATTCCTCCTACTGAGAGCTACCTCTGTGATTTAAATTTTTTAGACTGTTTTTCTTTCTAGTTGTAAATGAGATATATCAATTGAGCAATGAATGTTAAAAGCTAGGCCTTCAGTATAATATATAGTTCCTGTTCTGAAAGGGTCACTTGTGCAAAGTGGGGTAACAGACAAGTCCATAGATAAATATGGTATATTTCACTATTATGTGAATAAAAATGTGTACCTAGTACAATGGGGCCACAAAGTGGCAAGCAGTCACTTCAACCTGGAGACACTTATGGATTAAAAAAAAACTTGACAGATGTGGTTCTTAAACTAAATATTGAATTATAAATATGTACTCCTCTAGTGGCGGGAGGAGAGAGACTCTGCAGGCTGAAAATAAACCAAGCAAAGGCACAAGAATATAGAAACAATCTTGCACATTTAGGAGATGTCCATCAATTCATGTCTAGCATGGGTTGAGCTTAGAGGAAAGAAAAAAACATGGGGATAGATGTGTGGCGAAGAGAGTGTCATTGAAATAAATTTCAAAGTAATTCTCCAGGTTAAGGGCATTATTGAAATTATTTATCAAGGAAGTAAAATGATTAGACCAGTTTTTAAAAGATTATTCTGGAACAATGTAAGGGGTAGATTCCAAAGTGACTGGAAGTGGGAGGCCGGTTCCAAGACCACTTCAGGAGAGCATGAGAAAGATGCTCAGAGCTTGAACTGAGACAGGAGCAGAGGAAATTATGCTACAGGTGAAAAAGCAGTAAAATGTGATTAATGATCAGATTTTGATATCAAGTAACAACTTTTCATATCCAAATATTAAGTATTAACATATGGTGTTAAATCACTGTTCCAAAACAAAAACTCTCCGCTTAGTGAACTATTGCTCCTGAAATATCTAGAGCTTGTTTTGTATTTTCCCCTAGTCAACAATGAAACATTTATATAACTAAAGTATCAGGTGACAGCAAGAGGAATTACTCTACACAGTTCAAAACCTATAGGGATAGGTGGTGACAAACAGTCACAACTTTCTCATCTTTTTGGAGACATACATAAGACCGAGCAGTGTGCTTCCTGGCAAATGACAGTGCTCTCTGCTTATTTTTTACTGTCTAAACATAAATGAAGTATCTCAGTTGAAAGGACACTATTACATGACTAACTAATGCACATCTTTTCTACTTTGTCTCTTCTGAAGCTATTTTTGCACACCAGGGAATGAACCCTTGATGAGGCTAGCACTCCAGATTGTGTCCACACTACTTGGTAGAGAAGAAAAATCCTTCAGTCTTCTATCTTTTAACAAATTCTATTCAAGCAAGTGCTATATATTTACATGTAATTGGACACACCCACACACTTAAAAACCTGTGAATACTTTTCATTGTTTCAGTTTGCTTAAAGAACCATGAAAATCTGATTCAAAGGTTACATAGCAATAGAGCAATACAAGAAATATCACAAAGAAGTATCAAATAAATGTCCCAGATTTCCAAAGTCAGAGATACCATAGTGAATTAGAACAATTACAGAAATTCTTAAGAGAAGTTAAGATATGAATTGATTTGTAAAGACTACCCAGGAGTTGATTAAGGAAGAAAAGGGAAGCAAGGCCTGTTCTGAAAATAATTTAAAAGTTCATTATATAAGTGTCGCTTCATTTATATCCAGTGATGTTAAAATGGAAATCATTCTTGTAAGCAATAGCAAAAATAATAAAATATGACAATTGATTTTAACAAGAAGACAACATGTAATGGATATGCCAAGCGCATATATTTAGTATATTATTAGAAACAACTCCAGCCTAAGATTTCATGTAACATATTTTATGCCTTATATAATGTCATGCATCTTAACAATTTACTAACATTTAACATAGAAAAGTTGGTGAAATAGAAATGAATATACTAACCATTTAAGGAGTAATTGGTTTTCCATCTTCTGAATTTCTGTACTTTTAGCCACCTACAACTATCCACAAATCCTGATTCTGGTTATTTGGAAAAACAATTCACTCTTAAAAATGAAAGCATTCAGATTTTCTGAATGCAAGAACCTTTAAAATTCCTCAGCATTATAAATATATCTATAAATAAGTCAGAAGATGAAAATTGGTATTATTGAGGCATATTATGTTATTCGTTGTCATTTCTCAGTAAGCTTATGCTACTCATCATGTTGTCATTTGCACTCAATGATGGGTGACTGTTATATTTTATTTAATGGCATAGCCCCAAGGTTAGCACAGTGACAATCTTGTAGCATGTGTCCAATTTGATAAATAAAACATATATTTGATAATATTTGATTAATAAAATTAAAGGTGATAAAATTAAGATCCAGAAATCTTAGAATATCTGTGCAAGCTCTCATATCTGGGCTTTAAAATACCTGCAGCCTTGAAAGATGCCAAGACAGGAGACACAATTAATCCATGCCCAGATTCCTGACCCACAGAAACTGTGCGATAACAAATGTTATTTTAGCTACTAAATTTTGGAATAATTTGTTACAAAGCAGTATATGACTGATATATGTGACATAATGCAAGAGTAAATAAATTTCAAATAATTGAAATCATAAAGAATGTGTTTCAAGGTCAAAGTAGAGATACAGCAAATCAATAACAGAAAGATACCTAGAAGTTACCAAAGTTTGGAAAATAGAACACACACTTCTAAATAATCCTTGGGTCAGAGTAGAAATAGCAATAAAATTTAGAAACACATTAAAAACTTAAAAACATTAAAGGCTTGCTTGGTAGATGCATGCAAACATGGATGCCAAGCTTTTCCATGTGTAAATGACAGAATTGTTCTGGTGTGTGCCTGGAAGCACACACAAATAACACCTGACAAGTTTGTGAAAGATCATATTTAAATTACTGGAAATTAGGAATGGTCCTAAGGGAAGTAATGCTTTAGCACACACCCAGCCTGACCCCTCTTTTGAGGAGACATTATCTCTGATGCAATCTGAATTTCACTGTTATTTACTGAATAATACCTCTTTCTGTTACCATTTACAAAAAGAAAAAGAAAAAAGGTACATATAACTAATATCAATATTGAGAGACAGATCATAACTGCAGATACACAAAGATATAAAAGCTATTATTAGGATCCTATACAAATAAAGCACTGGTTAAAAATGCTCCTACATAGAAAACATCAGGCACATATGGCTTTCAGGCAATGTCTACAAAGCTTTCACAGAACAGATTGGTCCAATATTATGTAAACTCTTCCAATCAATAGGAAAAATAATGGAATATTCTTTGACTCATTCCATACTTCATTCAAGATCAAAACTAGTTAAATATACAATAAGAATGAAAGTAAAAGACCATTAAATTCATCACTATACATACAGACATCTCTTAATAATTTGCAAACTAGCAAACTGATGTGTGTGGGTTTGTAGGTGTATTTGGCATATATATGTATTCCAATGTTTGGTTTATATACATATTTCCAATATCCTACCTAAGACACAGTATTTTATTTAAAAATACAAACTAAAATTTTCCATTTATTAATACCAACGTTTGGCAATGTGAAGACTAAAAATATTGTTAAGTCATACACACAACACATGTGTTTCTTTATATTTGGTAAAGTAGTTGGAACTATTAGAAAAAAATAACCCTGAGATTTAAGTTGTGCTATTATTATTATTGATGGCATAAGTAAATTTGAATCTATATATGCTTAAAATGAATAAATTTAATAACAGTTAAAATATCAAAGATTTCACAAGACAAGAAATAAAAGGTGTTGGCTAGGATGTGGAGGAAAGGGAAGCATCCTGCACTGTTGGTGGGAATGTAAACTGATGCAGCCACTGTGGAAAGCAGTCTGGAGGTTCCTAAAAAACTAAAAATAGAAATACCATTTGACCCAGTAATTCCACTTCTAGGAATTTACCCAAAGAAAATAAAATCCATGATTCAAAAAGACATGCACCCCTATGTTTACTGCTGAAATATTTACAATAGCCAAGATACGAAGCAACCAAAGGGTCCATCAATAGATGAAGGATAAAGTAAAGGTGATACATATACACAGTGGAATATTATTTGGCCACAAAAACGAAAGAAATCCTGCCATTTGTGACAACATGGATGGACCTAGAGGGTATTATGCTCAGTGAAATAACCCAGGTGGCGAAAGACAAATACCATATGATTTCACTTATTTGTGGAATCTAAAAATAAAACAAAACACAACAAAATGAACAAAAGAACAGTAGACTCATAGACACTAAGAAGTAACTGGTGGTTACCATGGGGGAGGGGTTGGGACAGACAGATGGAGAGGCTGAAGGAGATAAAGGAACACAAAAATTCTCTTTCATAATTTGGTCATGGGGATAGTAGTACAGCATGGAGAATATAGCCAATGATTCTGTAACATTTTTTATGTTGCCAGATAGTAACTGAAATAGATGGGATGAGGATTTAATAATGTAGGTAATGAATCACTATGTTGTATACCTGAAACTAATATAAAACTGTATATCAACTATACTTCAAAAAAAATCAAAGATTAGAAATTGGAATATAGTGTCAAAATGATAATCCATTACCTACTTAAAAGTAGATATTACTAACAATGGAATCTATCAATGACTTAAGAAATCCAAGATTATTTTGCCCCATCTCTAGACTTTGTGCTGTTTTCTGTTGAAAACAGCTTTTGATGATAAAATGAAAGCAATTCCCCAAAACCAAATGTTCATGTATGAAAACATTTGAAAGTGTGCTTACTAAATATCTTGATAATCATGTATATTCCTAAAACAACACCCCTATATTAAAAAAAGTTATATAGGACATCTTCAAGTAATGGAAATAATTGTAAGAAATTAGTAAAAAGTAAAGTTGGAATTTTAGTCAATTAAGAAGTGTATATATGATAATTAATGTGTTAAAATTATAGGCAATAGAACATAAAATTCTGTAACAGGCACTGGGAAAACAGTAAGGATTTGGTCTCTGTTCTTGACTATTTCATGTTTTGATGGTAGTACTCACTAGAGAAAGCACACAGCTCCTTCACTGCCACCACCCGCCATCTCCCAAGAAGGAAAAGCATATGCTATGGAACTGGTAAAGTTTAAAGACTCTAACTGGAAATTATTAAGAGTCTTGGAGTTTTAAAAAACCTACACAAAACAAAATTCTTTTGCTCCAGTTTCCTTCTGTTTTTCCCCTTGATATTACTTTCTCAGACTCTGTCTCCTAACAGGATTCAAAGATACAGAGGCCAAGATATGGGTGAAAACTTTGAGAGAAAGAATTAAAAATACTGCTTGATCTATTTTAGTTTTAGGTCTTAGGCTTTCTTCTAACCCTGAGCTCAACTGAAAACTGCTTTGGGTTCTGGGGAACCAAAACAGTCACTGGGAATAACTCACCCATTTGTACAGTCTTGTGATCTGTGTGTATATCCCTTTGGAGAATGTGCTATGTTGCAGGCAGGCAACCATTTAAGAAGAGGATTCAAATATTTAAAGGTCTTCAGTCCCAGAAATATCTCATTTAATCTTTCCACACACTTTACAGCAGAAGACAAACTATAAGGAAAAAAATGCCATTGAGAATGAGCGACAATACATTAACAGGAGATTATAAAGAGTTAAAACAGTTACTTTTGTTTTTCTCAATTCTTCAACAGAATTTGACACAATTACTTGCTTCTCCTTGAAATATACCCCCCACCCCCTATCTTCTACTTCTCCTTTAGTTCTCTGGCAGCACCCTGTCAGTCTCTAGTTCTGAATCCACCACTTCCAGCTAAACTCTAAATGTTGATGTACCTCAGGCCTCTTGAATCTCATTTTCTTTATACCTAAAGTCTCTTTCTTGTTACTTTCAGGCTAATCTTGAGGCCTCAAACACCACATACATACTGACATTTCCCAAATTTACACTTTCCCCTGACCTCTTTCCTAAGCTCCAGATTCATATAGCCAACTTTATACTTGATATTTTTAATTGGGTACTTACATAGAAACTTCCAATACGACATGGTTATTTCTATGACATGCCCTCCCCACTAAAAAATATTATTTGCTAAGTATTCTCCATTTTGACAAATGGCCCCACTCTCATACAATTGGTCAGGCCTAGAGCTTTGATTTTTCTTGACTTTTCTTATTACCCAGACCCCACACAGTTTCTCCCATAAAAAGCTTATTTATTCCAACTTCAAAATACTTGAAACACAATAACACCCTACAAAGTATACTGTTGCCCTCCGCTGGAGCATTCGTTTCCCTTACTGATGACTTCAAAAGCCTCCAGAATGGTTTCTCTGCTTTTGTTTTTCCCATTCAACAAACTTTCTCCACATGTTAGACACAGAGCTGCTAACAGTTATTGAAAAAAATGAATCTAGACATTAACCTTATGTAGATAACACACACCTGATAAAAAAAATTTTATCTAAAGTATACAAAGAACTCTTCAAATTCAAAAATAAGTAAACAAAAACCAGTGAAGAAATAGGCAAAGGATCTTTACAGACAACTCAACAAAGAAGATACATGGATGACAAATAAGGATATGAAAAGATGATCACATTAGATGTCGTGAAGGAGTTCCAAATAAAAACAAGATACTATGAGACAACTCTAGAAAGTCTAAAATCCAAAACACAACACCAAATGCTGGTGAGGAAATGAAGTAACAGGAGTTCTCCTGATGGTTAGAATGTAAATGGTATAGCCACTTTGCAAGACAGTTGCAATTTCCTACAAAAGCAATATAACTCTAGCAATTGTACTCCTTGATATTTACTCAAATGAGTTGTGAAAGCTTATGTCCACACAAAATCTGCACACAGATATTTATAGCAACCTTGTTCATAATTGCCAAAGCTTTGAAGCAGCCAGTATGTCTTTCGGTAAGCAAGGAGGTAAACAAACTGTAGTACACCCCTTCCTACAAAGGAATATTGCTTTAAAATGAAATGAGAAATCAAGCAACAAAAAGACATGGAAGAACCTTAAATGCATATTGCTAAGTGAAAGAGACCAATCTGAAATACTACATACTGTATAATTGCAATTATATGTCATTCTGGAAAAGGCAGAACTGGAGACAGTAAATGATAAGTGGTTTCCAGGAATCTAGGAGAGGAATGAATAAGTGAAACACAGGAGATTTTTAGGGTAGTCAAACTAGTCTGTGTGATACTATAACAGTGGATGTATGACTATGCATTTGTCAGAGCTTTTAGAATGCACAACACAAGGAATGAGCCCTAATATAAACATGGACTTAATAGTAATGATGGATCAACATTGGCTCATAAATTATAACAAACATACCACACTAATGCAAGATATTAACAGAGGAAACTGTATTGAGGTGGGGTGAGTAGGGATATATGGGAATTGTGTACATTCCACTATTTTTCTGTAAGGCTAAAGTGCTCAAAATGATAAAACCTATTTATTTTTTAAAAAGCCATTGAAATCAAATACCTGATTCAATACATCTAGTATATTCTCTGATTTAAAATTTTTCTCAAAGTCAATGCCAAAATTCAAAAGGGTTTACGTGACCATCTCTTGGCCATCTTTCAGGTATCATTTTACACCTCTCTTGCATTAATGCACCTTGGGCAGCACTGGTTTTTTGCTTTTCTAAACAAACCAAACATGTTCCTCTTCAGGGACTTTGCCTCTGCTACTCACTTTACCTGGAATTCTCTCGCCTCTTTATTTGCATGACTTTCTTCTTTATTGTGCTATGTTGCAGGCAGGCAACCATTTAAGAAGAGGATTCATGACCCTATCTAAATTCATCTCATTAGAGAGAATTTCCTTGATTTTATCATTCTGTCCCCCTATCTGCTCCATGTTTCTTTTTAACACTCCTGAATATGACAGTATATTTCATGTTTGTGTATTTATTATCTGTTATCCTAGGAAGTATTTATGATTCATTAAAGAAAAGACTATTTTGCCACTGATGTATCTCCACTTCACAGAACAGTGCCTGTCATCTAGTAGGTGCTTCCTAAATAGTTGTAGAAGGTGTGATTGAAAGACTTGCAGAGAACCATTTTTTAAATATCTTGAAGACTTCTTTTAATTCACTAAAATTAAAACACAACACGTCCCCATTTACCCATGATCAGATTTGAAGAATTGTCAACATTTTGAAGGGAGTCTTTAGAAGACAGCACATCTATTATTTTAATGACAGTTTCTTTTATCAACTTCTTTTAATGTGAGCAAATGCTCTGTAGAAGAGACAGAAAGAAATCATGTGGCAAAAGGACCTACACTGCATTAATATAACAAATCTATATAAACAAAATAAGTCATTATAAAACACCATATGTAAGTACATTAAAGCATTCTTACATACTGCCTCGTCGCCAACCAATAAAACAAACAACATATTAATACACAGTTTAAAATATTTCTTCTGACTTGTTCCTCTTCATTCTACACATTTATTTAATTTTATTTCCTCTAGGGCAGTACTTTTATCTTCATCCTTTTCAATTTCCCATATCTGTGTGGCATCCTGTGCAAAGGCCTCCCGGAACATATGTCTTTGGGATTATTTTTGCCTAAACAGTTTGACCTTTAATACCCAGCATTTTCAGTTTATCTTATCAGCTAAGCTTGTGCCTCCCTGAAATCCTTTCATAATTAGCCTAGAGACTCTATCAATTCTCTACACTCATGCCATCTCACATTTTAAATAATTTTTTCAGTTTTAAAATATAATGCACAGAGAGAATATACAAACTATATTTTCTTTCCACCTGTGCGGTCATGGAAGTGTTTCAAGAATTCATTTACTTACGACAGTGCCTCGAATTTGTTCACAAAAAAATTTGTTGAAATAATGACTGTATATTTTAGGAAGACATCCCTACCCATCCTTTCTAAATGATGTTGGAATCAGAGGTATCTCTAATAATCATTCACTTTATTGAAAAATATTAATTAAATTTCCATTTATGTCAAGTATTGTTTAAAGACACAAAGATACAAGGGTATACAGGGTAAATGAGATTATCAACTCTTATGTACATCCTAGCAGACTGCTATGCAATTTCACCAAACTTAAGTATTTAGCCTCAACACCTTGTCCTCCTACCTAAAAGACTGGCCATATATTTCTTAAGATATTCTGTTTCGTTGTTCCAGTGCATAGGAATGAAATGAAGGGCAAGAGGAATTTGTTCTTTCCTCTTCACATATCAAACTGCTATTATTTATTGAAGGACATAAAGAAGTATTACTGGGAAAACCATACCAGACCATTTCCTTTAACCTAAAACAATCAATTAGACTGGGATTCAGGAACTTACTTTGAATTAAAAAAACAACTAAACACCATAGACTTCCTAACCATTACAAAAAGGCAAGAAAAAGAACCAGAAGACATAAAGACTGGAAAGAAAGAAGTATTTTTTTAATTTGCAATCCATAAAAAGTTAACAGAACTAATCAGTGAGTTTAAAGAGGTCATAATGTATACAAAAAAGAATCATGTTTCTATATATTAGTC
Organism: Phataginus tricuspis; assembly: GCA_029783875.1. Taxonomy (NCBI): domain Eukaryota; kingdom Metazoa; phylum Chordata; class Mammalia; order Pholidota; family Manidae; genus Phataginus; species Phataginus tricuspis. Next base: position 5,627,442 of record JAQQAC010002701.1, on the reverse strand, counting down.
ATAAATATTAAAAATTAAATTTTAAGTGACCAAATCATGAAATAATTATACATTGATTTAACCATATATGCAAGACCTATAAAATAAAAACTGAAAAATATTGCCAGGAGAAAGAAATTTTAAGGCATTTAATTAATGGAGAAATGCACCATGTTCATGAATTGGAAGACTACAAGTCTCCCAAGGCTGATCCACAGGTTCAGTGCAATATGAAGCCTAATTCCAGTAGGGATCTTTTGAAGGGAAGGGAGTTTGAGTTGACAATCTGTTTCTAAAATATGTATAGAAATGCAAAGAACAAGAATAGAACAAGCATTTTAAAAGAAGAGCAAATTTAGAAAAATTTTACTACCTGATTTCAACTCATTATAAAAGTACAATTATCAAGGTAGTATGGTATTGGCATAAAGACAAATATTAGGATCAATGCAACAAAATAAAATATCTATAAGTAGATCGACATAGATATTATCAGTTGTTTTTTGGCAGAGGTGCCAAGACAGTTTCATGGTAAAGAACGGTCTTTTCCATGTTTTAAATTTTGCCAGAACGACTGTATATACTATGGAAAAAAATAAACCTTAGTCCTTATCTTGAACCATTATTGAACAGATAGTACCTTAAAACAGATCATAGACCTAAGGGTGAAAGCTACAACTATAAAACTTCTAGAACAGTGATTCTCAACAGTCCAATTTCACCCCTCCTCAGGAATATTTGACAATGTCTAAAGAAAATCCCAACTTAGAATATCTGGTCCAGAATGTCAATCATACTGAAGTTGAGAAACCCTGTTCTGGAAAGAAAAATAATAGGAGAAAATATTTTTGATCTTATGCATAGGAAATGATTTGTTAGATATGACTTACAGAACATGAATCATTATACAAAAAATGATGAATTGGACTTTATCAAAATAAAAACCTTTGATCTTTAAAAGATACTGTTAAGAAAATGAAAATGCAAGCCAAACAATATTCACAACATTTACTCTACTATATCTGTCAAAGGCATGTATCCTTAATATATAAATAACTTTTACAAATCAATGAACAAAATATTTGAACAGATATTTCAAAAAATAAAACATATGGTCAGTACACATATTAAAATATGTTCAATAATATTAGCTGTTAAAAAATGTAAATTAAAATCATAATGTAATTCCAAAGACATTTATCATAATATCTAAGATAAACAAAGACTGACCATATGAATCATTGGTGAGGATGTGAAACAACTAGAATACTCCTATTTTGCTGATGGGATGCAAAATAGTGGAACCACTTTGTGAAACAGTGTACCAGTTTTTTATATATTTAACAAACATATTCTTACCACAGGACCCCTAGGTATTTACACAAGGGAAATAAAGACATGTCCACACAAAGACTTTACAAAAAATGTACATAGCAACTTTATTCATAGTAACTCAAAACTAGAAACAATTAATCAATAGGAGAATGGATAAACAATCCATACAACGGATACTGTTCAACAATAAAAGATCAAACTACTGAGCCATACATCAACATGGATGAATCTCGAAAGCTTTGTACTGAGTTAATATTCCAATCTCAAAAGAATGCATAGAATATGACTGTATTTATATAAAGTCCTAGAGAAAAAAAAGCTAAATTTTAATGAAAGAAGGCAGATCAGAATTTGCCTCAGGACAGGTTTTGAATGTTTGCTGTACGTAAGAGATAACTTTTTGGGGTGATAGGCATGTGTTCATGTAGAAAAAGGTATCACATTAAAACTCTTCATTTTTACACTTCAAATGAGTGTAACTCCAGGGAAGGGGGTGATCTGTTTTCAGCCCGGGGCGAATTACCTTTGAACTGAAATCAGTCAAAGGGAGAAATAAAGTGGGAGAAACCTGTTTACTGTTTGTAAGCAGTCGTCCACTTCTGCTCGCCCAGGTCTCTCTCATCCCAGTGCAAAAAGGGACCCCAGCCAACCTCTCCAGTCCAGAAAAGCCCTAGCTCACCCTTATCATCATCACCTATTGATATGGAAATAGACTACTTCTCTCCATCCCTTGGAAACACCTATTGATATGGAGATACACTAAGGCCAGGTGAGAGATTCTGGAAATATTGCAATTTTACCCACAGTGCATATATTTTACTGTTTGTAAATCCTCAATGAAATTCATTTCAAAATTCCTAGGCACTATAGATCAATCTTAGTTTTACATTGCTAATCACACATCAATTAACCTGTATATGTATTTGTGTATCTCCTTTGATAATCTCATGTGTTCTTACAAGTTCACTTTTCCCCTGTTTGAATATGATTGTCAAATATTTATATTAGACATAGCATCTTATTACCTCTCATCCATTATTCTAATGTAACAGTCTAATTGAGAATGTCTGTCCCTTTCTTTTGTCTTCCACATGATTATAGTTTGGACAACAGGACTCTTCTCTGCCCATAGTTGAGATCACCAAACTCTGACAATGAGACCATTCTTCAGAAAAACTTGGAAATGAGATCCCAGTCTTAGTCCAACTTAGTCTAGGACCTAGCTAGCATTACATTTCTGGTTTCATTTTCTTTCTGAGACCCACTAGCGTATCTATCCCTTTCCTCCGTTTTTATTTAAATAACCCAAGTGACTTTCTGTCACTCACATGTCTTTATCACTCAAGATAACTACTAGTAACCAAGCTGCTCAAAGAACAATACACACGAAATGTTCAGGGAGGCTATGTTATTGTCTGTATGAATTAAAATCAGCACACTCAAGAAGGTCAAATTTATGTATCTAGAGTGATGATAAAAATACAAAGAAATGCATTTTAGGTATTCGATTAGTTTTAGTATGAGAAGATTACCAAATTCTTTTGTAAGGTTTTAAGTTAGTACATTTTAAATTAGTATGACATATATACACATTTAATACATTTACATTTTGGTTAATGTGTTTGTCTTTTTATATATTTAAGGTGAATTTGTCCTCTTAGCTCAATTGCTTCTTGATACCTTTGTGCACTAAGTTCGAGAATTAGACCCTTGACACTATTCACACTAAAACATACACTTTGTGAGACCTTACCTTAGCTGTCTACTGTCATTCTTCTCCAAAAATATTTGCTTTGTTCTCACTTCAAAAGACTGACCTTGGTAGGATCCCTGCGATTTTATAATAACTAATAACTCTTTGTGCATTTGATCTTAATTGTTCTCTATACTATATGCCATCATATATATACAGTATGTATAACATATGTATTTCAGTAGAAGTTTTACAACTTATGGCATGCCAGAAATAATTTGAGCTTGGTGCAAACTCCCACACCAGGGATGTATTAGCAAGTGAGAAATATAAAGCATTAAAATAATTTTATAAAATTGTTAATCCACTAATTTAAGTCACACCTTGTTCCTAAAGTAAATTGACAGTTTAAAAACACAAAAAATAATTTGTAATAAAATAACACAAATTAGAAATAGTGAGAAAGGAAATAAAAATGTAAGACTATGAAGCATAGCCAAGGAAGATATAGGTACAAATATGCAAATCACAAAGACATTTACACTTGCTATTGGGGGAATCTGTAACTTGAGCTTTGATTTCCAACTCTGAGCTTAAAAGTAAATTTTGGTCAGATGCATGATCATAGTGGCTTTGCAATAAATCTCAAATCATATTTTCAGAGGAAGACAGTTATTTCCAAATTCCAACACTAGAAAGCACCTTGTTAAAAAACACTCCAAGAAAAGATGATGAAGTGAGTGGCATAGCATTAGTCCTCTTCCTGCCCATTGGGAGGCCCTTTTCTAAGGTGTTCCTCAATGTCTTTACACCAAAGAGCAATGTACTAACAGCAATCATAATTTCATTATACTTGGGGCCAAAGTGGAATACATATTCCTCAATCCATGTTCTATTGAAACACTGAAAGATGACTAGTAGAAAGATATCAGGCAGCATTGACTTTGAACATGGGGTCCCTGATCAGTAAGGACTGAGCATTGATTCATCCCAGGTGCTTATGGAAGCATATGCTTTAACTATGAATGTGGGGTACAGACTTTTTACTTGGAAACTTTGTGGTGCAATCAACAGCAGGATTTTCTTAAAGTAGGTACTCCAAAACAAACAAAAGAACTTAATATTGAATGTCACCGAGCCAGTAACTTACAAAACCTTAGAAATCACTCTTTTGGAGGGAACATCTTCTCTGCATTGGGGGTGAAGGAAGAAGCAGGTGGAGGGATCCCTGTGAAGGGTCTGGGAAGCATGTACCTTCCAACCAAACACTTTACCTAGGGACTTGAGGAGGGTGGATACCTTTCAAAGCTAACATATGGGTCAAACGTAATCTTGTAGATTCAATTTTAAGTAATTGTAGCAGATTAGTGATAACGTGACTCTAGATTGATTAACCTAATATCACACATTTATAATCTTATGAACATATAAGTTCATAAATTCATAAATTATGAATACTTAGAACTAAGTATTCATAATTTCATAACAATGAAGTTCTGAGAAAAAATTTTGCTAGGACAGAATTAAATGCTATTTCTACATAGAGAAAAGATTTTGATTACATAATCATATTCATGAAAGTTTTATCATTGATCTGTAAGTTTGCTTTGCTAGTTTTTCAGATATTATTGGCTGAGTGTTGATTTTAATTGATTTCAAAATCTATATGTAATTGCCCTATATAGCTCATTTATATTGATTTTTTATTTTTCTGTTTTGTTAATTATAAAATATAAATTGATACTATTTTCTACTAATACATCTAATCACAGCAGGAACAATGGAGGTGCTTTTAAATACCATCAATCTTTATTATTACAGATCATAAGTATCATTAGATAAATGATACTGCTTCCACAGGAAGCCAATTCTAATATTTTCTGAACTACAGAACCATCTGAGTTAATAAAATTGAACCACACATAATATGTAGTATTACATATAGCTATATATCCATATGTATAGCAAGTCATTTAAAAATCACCTTACCTATAACCAACAATAGTCTTTATTTAGATATTAGCTTCCTGTCCTAATATTGATCACTTCCCAGAAAAAGAAGAGAAAATGAAAATCAGATGACAAAATTTCTAAGAAAAAAATTAAAAATTTAATAAAATTTAACAAAATAATAAAAAATATTTCTAGACTTGAATGCTAGGATTTTAGACATAATTTAAATATATAGACTAAGTGCTTTACATAAGAGGGCTAGATCCTATGTTTTTAATTTCTCTATTAAATATCTCTGTGGAATTTATTTGTGCATTCATTCACTGATTCATTTATTTTCAGTCAATCAGTTATTCATTCAAGTAACCCTTACTGAGTACCTTCCAATTTTTCTAGAAAACGTGTGGGGAACTTTATTGACTATTTACTGGAAATGTCAAATAAATAAATAGCCAAGCATGGGGATGTTGGAAGAAGATAGAAGACACCTGATCTACTTTGGACAGTGCCCGGGATGATAATATTTTCAGTCTGATACATGAAAACTGAAAACTGAATGTGATGGGTAAGGAGGATCTTTGTATTTGGAGATAAGGGATAGATAGGCAGGGTGAAGTTGGGAAGCTTAGGACATTGCAGGCAAAGAAATACATGGCAATTTTGGAACCTAAGTTCAGTGTGACTGGAGTAGAGATGGACCTAAGGAGAGATAGCTAAGGGACATGTCTGAAAAAGGTAACTAAGGCTAGATCAGTTGTTATTAAACCTTTATATCTGGTGCATATAAAAATAATTTTGAGAAGCTATCAACACCTCACACATTTTTAGATGGACACCTAAAATTTTTCATCAAATTGAAAAAGATGCAAAGCAAAAATTATCTAGTCTATATAAATAATATTTTGAAATAAAATGGTTATGTCACATTAGTCCTAATGGAATCTAAATACCAAGGTTGATTATTCATCATCATCTCTTTAGACAATATATGGACAAGATCTTCTTGTGGGAAGTTACACATCATTTCATTTTTTTCCTTAAAATTACTTTTCAATTTCACTTTATTTACAGATTTTCTGTTTAATATAATGATTATTATGCCTTGAAGACTTCTACTGATTATTCATCACATTTTTTATGAAATAAAATATGAAATCAATTGAAAATTGTTTTAGGATTGTTTTGTGATTATAAGACTATTACATGGCTTTTGGATTTATGTACTGTAATTATCACACAATTTATGAAAATATTAAACATTTTATGGAATTCTTTAAGATAGTAAGATTTCATTAAAAATTACTTTCAAGTGAAGTTAATTTTTCCCAATTAATTCATTTTCTATAAATGAAGTTTACTAAATGGTAGAATGAGATATAACTTTGCACCAGTTCTGCTAATCAATTAACAAAATTGCACATGGGGTATTTTGCATATCCCAATTTATTCAAAAAATATGAGAGAATTAAAGATTCCATTAAATTTTAACAATTTAACACAAAAATTGTGTTAAATAACTTGATAAAATTATTTAATCGTATCATGTGCTTTAAATATAATTTTGTCAACATATATTCAACTCTTGCAACTTATGTATGTCTGACATATAATTTACTTAGCAAAAGCAGTCCTTTTATAAATGAATTAGCTAAATCAGACTTCTGTCTGAAAGAGCCTAACCTTCTTTTACAATTCAAATGTACATTGCATGTTTTTAGGAATATCAAATAGTAAGAAACAAATTATGCAACGTCTTTTATGGATTTGTTGCAAAAATCAACCAAGCCAATATTAAAACAATAGAAAGACCGCTGTTATTAATTCATTAGTTTTCTTTTTTTTTTTGGTATCATTAAAGTACAATCACTTGAACAACATTATGGTTACTAGACCCCCCTATTATCAAGTCCCCCCCACATACCCCACTACAGTCACTGTCCATCAGCGTAGAAAGATACTATAGAATCATTACTTGTCTTCTCTATAAATATTGCCTTTCCCATGTCCCCTGCCGCTGCATTATGTGTGCTAATTGTAATGTCCCTTTTCCCCCCTTATCCCTCTCTTCCTCCCTTCCCACCCATCCTCCCCAGTCCATTTCCCTTTGGTAACTATTAGTCCGTTCTTGGGTTCTGTGAGTCTGCTGCTGTTTTGTTCCTTCAGTTTTTTCTTTGTTCTTATACTCCACAGATGAGTGAAATCATTTGATACTTGTCTTTCTCCACCTGGTTTATTTCACTGAGCATAATACCCTCTAGCTCCATCCATGTTGTTGCAAATGGAAGGATTCGTTTTCTTCTTATGGCTGAATAATATTCCATTGTGTATATGTGCCACCTCTTCTTTATACATTCATCTACTGATGGACACTTAGGTTGCTTCCATTTCTTGGCTATTGTAAATAGTGCTGCAATAAACATAGGGGTGCATATGTCTTTTTCAAACTGGGCTGCTGCATTCTTAGGGTAAATTCCTAGGAGTGGAATTCCTGGGTCAAATGGTATTTCTATTTTGATTTTTTTGGGGAACCTCCATACTGCTTTCCACAATGGTTGAACTAGTTTGCATTCCCACCAGCAGTGTAGGAGGGTTCCCTTTTCTCCACATCCTCGCCAACATTTGTTGTTGTTTGTCTTTTGTATGTTGGCCATCCTAACTGGTGTGAGATGATATCTCATTGTGGTTTTAATTTGCATTTCTCTGATGATTAGCGTTGTGGAGCATCTGAATTTCTTCTTTGGAGAAGTGTCTGTTCAGCTCCTCTGCCCATTTTTTAATTGGCTTATTTGATTTTTGTTTGTTGAGGTATGTGAACTCTTTATATATTTTGGATGTCAAACCCTTATCGAATATGTCATTTATGAATATATTTTCCCATACTGTAGATATCTTTTTGTTCTACTGATGGTGTCCTTTGCTGTACAGAAGCTTTTTAGTTTGATATAGTCCCACTTGTTCATTTTTGCATTTGTTTCCCTTGCCCTGGGAGAAATGTTCGTGAAGGAGTTGCTCATGTTTATGTCCGAGATTTTTATCTGTATTTTTTTCTAAGAGTTTTATGGTTTTATGACTTACATTCAGGCCTTTGATCCATTTTGAGTTTAGTTTTGTGTATGGGGTTAGACAGTAATCCAGTTTCATTCTCTTACATGTAGCTGTCCAGTTTTGCCAACACCAGCTGTTGAAGAGGCTGTCATTTCTCCATTGTATATCCATGGCTCCTTTATCATATATTAATTGGCCATATGTGCTTGGATTTATATCTGGGCTCTCTATTCTGTTCCACTGGTCTATGGGTCTGTTCTTGTGCCAGTACCAAATTGTCTTAATTACTGTGGCATTGTAGTAGAGCTTGAAGTCAGGGAGTGTAATTCCCCCTGTTTTATTCTTCCTTCTCAGGATAGCTTTGGCTATTTGGGGACTTTTGTCATTCCATATGAATTTTAGAACTACTTGCTCTAGTTCATTGAAGAATTCTGTTGGTATTTTGATAGGAATTGCACTGAATCTGTAGATTGCTTTAGGCAGGATGGCCATTTTGACAATATTAATTCTTCCTAGCCAAGAGCATTGGATGAATTTCCACTTATTAGTGTCCTCTTTAATTTCTCTTAAGAGTGGCTTGTAGTTTTCAGGGTATAGGTCTTTCACTTCCTTGATTGGGTTTATTCCTAGGTATTTAATTCATTAGTTTTTATAAGAATCCATAACAATATTTACTCTATATGCTATTTCTTATTGCTTATCTGTAACAAACAATGTAACATAGCTAAAACCATAACTTATTGACAAAGAAAGAAGTTTGACAAAAGGCACAGGAGTCTTTTGGTAAAAATATGAGTATGTTGAAAACTATATATGCTTTTTAAGAAAGATTAAATAAGAATCACATACAAAAATCATAATTTCACTAATGCTATTGTACATCATGACTAAACTTTCCCTATATATTTAATAAAATAGAAATGTATATACCCTTAAAAGTAACCCACCCAGCATATAATATATAATTTTATTTTTAATAACAAGTGTAAGAAAATATTAACCATAAAAGTCTCATATTAATTATTTATTAAGGCCAATTAAATGATTATTTACTAATACTAGGTCAAGATTTCATAATGTGGTTGATAATCTAGGCTTTTGGTTGACTGTGTCAGTGAAGGTTCAATAAGAAAAACAGAGGTTCTAGAGGTAATATCAGAATGAGGAAATACTATAGGAATTAAAACTTACACGAATATAGGAAGACTTTGGAAGGTGAGAATCTGGAAGGGGAGAGCCAAAAATCAAGATCAAAGGAACTGTCACTAAGAAATCCTCCTGAAGCACATAAGTGGGTGGAAAAGTCCAAACTTGCTAGAAAACTCAAGGCCCCGCGACGTCTGACTACCCAAGTGGAACTGTGGAAGGACAGCCCCCGGAGAGGTCCGTGGGAACTGCCGCCTCAGGAAGCTGTCGCCTCCGCGCAGTAGCTGCTTGTGGGCAGCCAGGGCCAAGCACCTCCCCGGAGGGTCCAGGCTGCTCACGGCCAGCAAAGGCCGGCGATGGAGGTGTGAAGCAGAAGCGAACAAGGACAAGGTGGGGTTCTGGGCATCCTTCTGTCACATTGTCTGACAAAGAGCAGTAGTGTCTGCTTCACTTCAGCCTTCAAAATCACACACAGGTTCCTCTTTTGGCCATATCATTATCTTGAAACGTATTGAGAAAGAACTTCTTAGAAATCTAGTTTCTAGCCTTACCCAAGAAGGCACCGTGCAATTCAGCACACTGCCCATTATAATAAATAAAATGCACCCTGAGTTGACAAGAAACCATGTAACATTCTAACCTGTAGATCTTCTACAGTGTAACTTGAAAATTCTAGTAGTCCCTGAGAACCTTCCAGTTGTTTTGAATACATCACTGTTAATGGCATTGCACTTCTTGACCTATTTAAAGGTACTTTTCTTTCCAAAAAATACACAACTTAGGGCATGAATATATCCAAAATAAACTGTATACATATGATAGATGGGAGAAAAGACCATTTTTTTCTTTTAAATTTTGAACAAATACTCCTTTTGATTTGCCCCATCAAACTCTCCCATAAGATCTCTGCCTTTTTTGAAGTCAGTGGATGAAAAATGTGGGATCTTTACAAGAAAATTACTATCATTCCCTTTGCCCGCATAGTCTACAAATGTCTGTGGATTCAGAGCATCCAAACAGAGCAACTCATTTCTAGGTCATGTCTCATGTGTAACAGCAATATGTTTAAGATAAGAAGAGACAGTGAGGCTTTGGATTTTTAGGTGCCCTAATGCATTATTCACAACTAAGGAATGTACCATAATAAAATTCTGGATGAGTGAATTACATGCATTATTTCTTCTTGTAGAGAAAGGGAAATTTCGATATGGAAGATGAGAAGGAAATGTTACATGAAATTAGGAAAGGATACGTATGGAATTTGAGGATCAGGAAGTTCATTCCTTTAAAACTATGCCCACATACTTCTTGAAAATCTCTTAAGCACTCACAAAAGAACTTCATTCTGCTACTGAAATCACTAAACCTTTAAAGATTTTATTTGAAAGACCATTTGAAATTTTTCGGATTGTATCTTGAGACAGTGGGAATGTGTGGTCCTATTAACCAAGGGACTGACAATATCACACTGCAGTGGAGAAAATGGAGTGGAGTGTTGCAAATGCCCAAGAATGGGAATGATGCAACAAGAAACTGCCATTTTTGGAGTCCAAATGACAGATAGTGGTGAAGTGAACTTGTTAAATACGTTAGTGGCATGAAAGTTAGGGTAAGATTCGGTAGCTGATTTGATGTGTAAGGTAAGTGTCATAGGCAACTGAATAAATGATGCCAACTACCATTTTCTCACACAGAAAACACAGAAAAATGAGTGGGATTAATGCTGACAGAGAGCACCGGGTTATGTGAGGTGGCATACGTTGGTCCCTGGCCCCAGCTGCATGATGTTTACAAGATTTCAAGAGAAAATATACACCCAGGCACAGCACTGTAAAACTGGGTTGGAAAAAATGGTTGCCAAAGAAATCGTGAAGGATGAACATCATTGGAAATCCCACAGGACCCTAGTTTTAAGTCCAATTTTTTGAGTCTCAATTTTCTACAGTTTTGTTTTCAGTAAATCTGCCATGGAAACCAGGAAGTTCACCAGGTACTTTCTGAACATAACTTGATTTGGAAACTATGGCACTGAGATACACATGCAAACCAATTATAGAGTTTCCTGCCTGGTGCAGCCATTGCTTTTACTCAGCCTTTGTTTATTAAATGGGAATTCAGGGCAATCAATTTCTTAGAAGACTTCTTAATGAAAATCAACTTGGCCTACGCCCAGAAATTACTTTGGAAACATAAGACAGTTCCCCTAGCCCACAGCCACTGAGGGACTACACTCTGGCTTAGCTATTGATGTTTTTTCCTGGACAGTGTGGAAAACAATCAACTCAGTCAGTTTTGTTTTGTTTTGTTTTCCTAGATGAAAGCATATAACTTAATTTGAACCAAGAAAATTATAAATGGTAATTCTGTACATCTGATGGAAATCATGGCAGCTTTCTTTGTATGGTCCAATTGGAATTTAAAGTATAATCAGGTCAGGCCAAGTTTTGTCTCCTTTGGAAATTATTTCATAAAATTGTTGCTGAGGTTGCTCCCACTTCTTGGCTATTGTAAATAGTGCTGCGATAAACATAGGGGTGTATATGTCTTTTTCAAACTGGGCTGCTGCGTTCTTAGAGTAAATTCCTAGGAGTGGAATTCCTGGGTCAAATGGTATTTCTATTTTGAGTTTTTTGAGGAACCTCCATACTTCTTTCCACAGTGGTTGAACTAGTTTACATTCCCACCAGCAGTGTAGGAGGGTTCCCTTTTCTCCACATCATCACCAACATTTGTTGTTGTTTGTCTTTTGGATGTTGGCCATCCTCACTGGTGTGAGGTGATATCTCATTGTGGTTTTAATTTGCATTTCTCTGATGATTAGTGATGTGGAGCATCTTTTCATGTGCCTATTGGCCATCTGAATTTCTTCTTTAGAGAAGTGTCTGTTCAGCTCCTCTGTCCATTTTTTAAGTGGCTTATTTGCTTTTTGTTTGTTGAGGTGCATGAGCTCTTTATATATTTTGGATGTCAACCCCTTATTGGATATGTCATTTATGAACATGTTCTCCCATACTGAAGTAAATAAGCCAGGCCGAGAAAAACAAGTATCAAATGATTTCACTCATCTGTGGAGTATAAGAACAAAGAAAAAAACTGAAGGAACAAAACAGCAGCAGACTCACAGAACCCAAGAATGGACAGACTAACAGTTACCAAAGGGAAAGGGACTGGGGAGGATGGGTGGGAAGGGAGGGAGAAGGGGAATAAGGGGCATTGTGATTAGCACACGTAATGCAGCAGCAGGGGACACGGGGAAGGCAGTATTTATAGAGAAGACAAGTAGTTATTCTATAGCATCTTACTACACTGATGGACAGTGACTGTAGTGGGGTATGTGGGGAGGACTTGATAATAGGGGATCTAGTAACCATAATGTTGTTCAAGTGATTGTTCATTAATGATACCAAAATTAAAAAAAAAGATACTGCTGAGACTCTGTTAGGTCACATCCACTCCAATGCTTCAAATTTGATACCTAAAGGCAAGTTTTGTTATGAATTGTACACATATATTTAATTTGACCCTGATGTTCAGGGTGGATGCTACTGTGATTCTTGTAAGGGAAGGGCCAGGTATCACTGTTTCTTCTCTTACTGGTGAGTAGAGAAATCAGTGGATTTTATTATTGCTGAAATTTCAGGTAGTTTAGAAACTGGAGTGAAAACTAGTGGAAAACAGCAAAAATTAATATGTAAAGCCTCCTTGTGCTTCGACTAAGCTCTTTCTCTAATATTTCCAAGCATTTCACAAAGAAAGCTCTGCAAGCAGGTGAATATTTGGATCTACTGCTCAAAGGAACAGGTTGATATTTAGCTGCAAATACAATTTCACGAAATATGAAGTCCTGGAATCACAAGAGGGCATCGCTACAGATTGAATATGTTCACTCCAAGTTCATGTGTTGAAGTCCTGACCCCCAAGGTGGTGATATGAACAGGAGGGGCCTTTGGAAGGTGACCAGGCCTTGCGGATAGAGCCTCCCCCAGGGAGACCCCTTACTGCTCTGTCCCTGCGAGGACACAGTGAGAAGATGGCTGTGCAGGAAGCCGGCCGGACCCCACATCTGCCGGCGCCGGGATCTCGGACTTCCCAGACTCCGGAACTGTGAGAAAAATGTTTGTTGCTTATAAGCCACCCAGTTTACTCCATTTTTGTTATAGCAACTTGAATAAACATCAGACAGACAGAGAAGAAGAAGAGAAGGCTGTCAAGGATGAAACTCTAAAAAAGACAGAGTCCTAAGGAATAGGCAGAGGAGATAAGCCCAAGATATCCAGATACGTTGGAGGAAAAAAAGAAGAGCATGATAGGTATTGTGAGAGGCAAAAAAGAAAGTTTTATAAGGTTTGCCTAGTTTAAAAAGTTGATTGATTATCAGTGTATGATTAGAAGTAGCAAATAAATATGATCAATTATCTTGACTGGAGTATGTTCACTGACATAGTGAGGGTGTAAACAAGACTTCAAGGGTTTTTACTTTTGCTGTTTGTTTTTAAGAAGTAAAAGTAGAAGTGGTAAGAGTGGATATTCCTGCCAAAATATTTGAATATCTTAGGTGAGAAGACACACAAGAGCTAAACATGTGGGCCGCGGGCATTAGTGTTGTCGTTGTGTTATTGCTGTTTTCTGATATAAAAAGCATGTCTTGCATTTTTGATATGTGCTAATGTGGGAGAGCCGGCTGTCGTAGAAATACTGCATTTTCAGAGAAGGAGTATAATTAACGGGGTGGATTTCTTTGGAGGCAGAGTAGGTAAGTGAGCCTGGGTTCAGAGCGCCAGCAAAACAAATGTAAAACATGTTTTTGAGAAAATATGGTGTTTTATATTTCACACATGTTGCAGCATTCTAACAGAAGTTATTACACTGTTGTTCCATTTTCCTTTGTTCTCTCATGGGTCTGTCAGCGGCTACTTTCCCCTCCGCCAGCCTGAGCCAGAAGTAGCCACTCAGAAAGCCACAGCCTGAAAGCTGTGGTGGGTGCTTGTCGTGGTTGGGGCCCCTGTTTTGTTTTGTTGGGTAGTTTAGGGGGTTCTTTGCTCACAAATATTCAATGAGATTGAGGGTAGAGGTGAGGAAAGGTAACTTGAACTTGGCAGGATGTTATATTGGGATGTGGAGTCAGTGAAATAAAAGTGAAGGAAAAACAAAATTGTTTTTTCTCAAAGTCCTGGGAAAGGCCAATGAGGAACTCAGCGCCTCTGAGCTGGGATTAAACATGGAACATGCTAATCTGCTACTTGTGGGCCGTCCTCCACCCAACATTTCTGGACTCGTGTAAAATCCCCGTTTACTTGGGCAAATTTTCTGTGGGAATGCAGAATTAAGGGAAAACTTTGCCCCTGACCAGGGTGAAACTATACAAGATCAGCTGGGCATTTTCCTGAGACACCACCACTCTTATTCACAAGGAGACTTGAGAGAATGCGTTCTAGCATGAGAATTGAGACTATGGCTGTGTGGGATAACAGGAAGGGCCGACCGAGAAAACCTTGGGGCACAAGTAGAGTAGGGCACCAGCATGTTTGGAAGAATTTTGGTATTTCAAATAGGGGAATAGCATTGAAGGCCTAATATGGTTCAACACCATGAAATTGTGGGGACACTAATAATATGTGTGATCATATTCACAGTGTGTTAGTTTAGGAGAAGAAAAGGAAGTATTGGTGTAATTCATCGTGATACCCCATCTCTACTGGACCCAAATAAATCGTGAGTAGGCTTATCCGATAATATTACCCTGTTCCTTTTGTCTGAAAATGCCCTACAAGTGATCAAATAAATGTGACAGGTCTGAGGAAAGGCAGAGTTTCTAAGAAAGTTTCTTAATTCTTAAGAAGAGATTAAACAAGAGGAAAATGATGCTTTTCCTTCTGCTCTGTTTTGTTGTATCTACTGGTGATCCCTAAAGCCACAGCCAGTTTTGAGACTAGAGGAATATATACTGAAGATGGAGAACAGAAAGGATGAATGGAGCCGTATTGTTGGTGTCCCCACTAAGCCAGTGAATTAACCCATCCACCAACCACCCTTTGTCCTCACAGTTAGCTAGTTATGCAAGATAATAAAGTATTTTTCCTTAAGCCACCTGGGCTTTTCATTTTCTTGTAGATAAAAGCATCCTAAAGAAAGCAGTCATTTTTCCAATTTTTTTTTTATTGCTTCAAAACATTGTGAGAAAAATTACTATTATGTAAAGAGAATAAAAAATCACCTCTGTGTATGCTTTAGCACTCGGTGTTTTGAGAACTTCACTGTGAATTTATTAGTTATTCCTCCCAACTGCTGTGCGCAGTAAGGTCAATGTACTCATAGTTTTAACTACCAAGAAGCAAAGACAGAGATCAAGTGGTTTATCTAAAGTGGACCAGAAAATCTGTAGAGTAATTTACACCTTCCAGGCAGTGACTCCTAAAGCAGGTCTGCCTGCTTGCCTTTCCCCTCTGTGTTAGCGGCCGTCCAGCAGGCAGTGCATCTCTTACTATAGCTAGTAGTTGGGGTTAAAATCAGAGGTGCTGAAATAACTTCTATACAGTTTTTCTCTAGGCTGAACACTCTCAGGAATCAGCCAATGGCATAGTCTTATGAGCTTAATGCCCCTGTTTAACATTTATATAGGATTCTGATTACTGGAAAAACCCTTCTCTCCTGCTGACATTTTGACATGGGTTTAAGCAGTTAGTTATGTGAGGGATTATTTCAGCTCTGATGAAATGCAAAGAAATCTGCTAATTATAGAGGAATCTTCAGTATTGGGCCCTTGTAATACTTTCAGTGCTTTCATTAAAAAAAAAAAAACACAAGTTAAACAATTCTATCCCTAGATTTTCCCTTCATGAGGTTACCTCCCTCTTTAGTTCTCTAATATTTTGATATTTTCTCATTTTATGACATTTTCAATCCTCAGCAGCTTTAAATGGAGTCAACTAATTCAAATATTTGGTTTAAATCCAAATTATGAAAACTCTATTATAGAAGTACTACTAGTTAATTTTTATTTCCACCAATAAGTATTTTAGAGGAAAAATAAAGTATAAGCATTCTTATTTAAATAAATTTTAGCAAAAAATTAAACAAGTTACTTTTCATTAACTAAGAAAATGGGTAGAGATGATAAAATTCTGAGAGATTATATCCATTCTATGCTATGGACATATAACTGCATAAAAAAACTCTAAAATGAAAAGTGTACAAACTGACCTCTGGCGTCTAGGTTTGTTATTAAAAGAAACAATGGAAGAATTCATTGTTAATTTGAGCCCACATCCATATTTTAAAGCAAAGTGGACCCAAATAACCCACTAGAAATTTATATTCCATTTTTTTCAGTAATAATTAAGCTTTGGATGAGGGGATTCTACAGAATACCTACTGTGATAGTTTGATTATTTTTTTGTATCTACTGGTAGAAAAAATATCTAGAGCCAGTGTAACTATCTGAGTGCAGTATTCTAATTAGTCTTGCCCTAAATCTCTTATCCCTTCTGTAATTTTACATTGCTTTAAAATTTCACATAGGATACTATTATACACATTATACTTTTCACTACATATTTTTCTGTAAACAGCTTAATTTATTTTTGAGAACATGAGAACATAAAGTATAGTTATAGTTGAATTTACTAGGTAGTATTTTTATTATCTATATTAATAAATATTTATAAATATTACAAGTAATATTTTATTATGTTATATTTATTATAAAGGCATCATAACTTTCCAAAATTGTAATTTGAGAATAGTTACATATTTTTCCATTTTTATAAACTCAGATTATGGCCCAATGTCTTAAAAGAAGATGGTACACAAGAAATTCTTATTGAAAAAATTCAAGAGTAACAATTACCGGGTTTTTTTTATTTAAATGAATTAAGTTGTTCATATCAGGAGAACTGGTGTTTGAACAGTAACACATTAGTCTGCCAGTCGTTATGTATGTGACCTTAGGTCAATTACATCATCTCTGTGAACTCAGTTCCCTCATTTATAGAAGGGGATGCATAACCCACAGAGCTGTGAAAGCACTAAGAGCAGTATATGAAAACATCTAATACACGTCTGACACATGCTATGCATTCATTAAATGTTAATAATAATAATTATTTATTTATTTATTTATTTTTAACTTTCTACAAATATGGTATTTCGTACTCTTCAAGCTTGATATATGACAGGCAGATTTTCATACAGGTAAGGTTAATTTCTGACCTCCTTGGGCTGCTTCTTCACACCTTTCCTACCCTTTTAGTTTTCTCATCACTTATCAATTTCCTGATGATGGCTTCTTGCTGATAGTTTGGCTACTTTAACCTGAATAAGAGTTCCCAGCCCCCATGCCAGAAATTGTCCCATACAGTCAGAATCATTTCTTCCCTCCTTTAATTTACAAGATTTATGCATTTGTAAGGTATCATGCAGGAACTGGGACATCTGATTTTTTGTTTCATTTGTCCTTGCTGGTATCCACTGAAACATTTTCTTTTTTCATCTTTTAAAACTCAAAGCTAATAAAAGAATTCCCTTCTCATTACTTTCTGTTGCTGTAACATAATTTTCCAGGAGCAATAATCACCAACGAGCTTCTACCAGGAGTGGAAGTGTGTATATGTAGGGAAAATTCTGAAAAAAGGGTAATACTTTGAATATACTACACTTCCATATATGAAAAGACAAGTAATATTCAAACAGTAAAGAATAATATGCTCTTATTAGCTGAAGGGGGGTTTTAGAAGAGTCTCACACTAGTAAAGGAACCAAAATCAGATTTTGGTTCATCAAAGTCAAGTCAGTAAATACCGCAGCAATCCATGGGGGCCTGCTATGTCATTGCTGCCTGCTGACTAAGGGCAAGAATTGGGTCGCACACCATACTCTGAGCAGGCACCATCCGCTACAAGATGAGGGACAGGTTTTCTCTCTATTTCTTTACCCAGAATGGGTAAGAGGAAAAAAAGAGAAGTAAAACTCTTTCTGGTGTCTTCCTAGAAAAGCATTGCCTGGAAGATGTGCAACTTATTCTTGCTGGATTGCTCACCTGTTATTTGTAGCTTTGTGAAAATACATTGGCTGATGAATAACTATTATGTAATTTATTCTACCTGGGGCTTATATTATTCTTAAGTCATGTGCATGTTTTCTCTAGAAAATTCCAAGATAAACCAGTTCTAGAACCTCAAAAGATACTCAGAGACAGAGTTAATAGCAGAATTTAAATGAGTCCTTTAATAAATCAACTACAAACAGCCCAGTTAGACTCGAGTGCTATTTGTTTTTATCCAGTTCTGAATAAAAAAATTACAGTTTGCTACTGATCATTCTGTTTTAACTTGAAATACGGATCCTCAGAAAGCTTAGGAATACAGAGGCAAAAAAGAAAAAAGTAGAACCAGGAAGAAGTAGGGAAAAGACAGCTTAGAATAGACACTGTCACCACAAACCTTATCTATTTCCCCCAGTTATCTGATAAAGATCGTGTATCAGTCAGTTACAGAGTTCTATAGAGAAGCAAACACAATCCAAGTGATCTAGAATATGGATAGATTACTGGAGGTAGACCTCATACCATCGTGAGCAGGTAGATCAACCTATACAAGCATTGTCTGTTGTTCTGGCTCTAGGTCAGCCAGACCAGTAGTTGGGAATAGAGTAGAAAAGCTGAGATGTGCAGGGACAGCTGGGAATCCATGAGGGGACGGCTACTGTAACCCACAGCACAAAGCGGAATTTGTGTCTTTCTGTTGCCATGTACAGCCATGATGCCATGAGGCCTTCAGGAGAAGGAGACACTCTTTGCCTTGTGGTTATACTGTACTTGACCCAAAACTTGAAGAGGCAGATGTGACGGTTGAGGAAGAAACTGAGGGTCCCCTGTGGCCCGACTCTATCAACGTGAACTACAAGACGAGCAACAAGGTGAATGAGCTTCCACAATGTCCGGTAATCTGCACCGACCTTCAGAGCTTAAGATCTGCCTTCTGGATCTCACAAAAAATATCTTGTGGCCAATGCCTAGAAGTCTAACTCCAGAATCTTATCAGTATTCTAGGTCGCTTGGAAGGGAATTATGGAAAACAGTTTCATTTTAGGTGAGTAGACGCAGTTCAAAATTACACAGATACTTGATGCTAAACACTTTAATTATGAGTGAGTATGATTTATATGAGTGACTATGATTTGTTCTCAATTAATCTTAATTTATATTCGTAATCTACTTAACATTTAGTTTACTGGTTATTTCATAGTGTGCATCACACCAATGAAGGATTGTATAATAGCAAAGTATATGCTTAGAACAGCAGCCAAGAGAAGGGAGGAAAGTAAATTATTTTGAACAAGTTTGAAATTATTTAATATTCCAAAAATGCAGCAAAATGAATGGATTTTATTTTTATTGTTATTTTATAGGTTGGTGTTGTTTTACATTGAATTGTGTATTTTTGGATGGGCAGTAGGTAAAGACATACCATATCTTATCAGTTCTTAAGATCTCCAAAGGGCTTACATAGCCCTGAATTCTATGATTATCAAAGAGTAACTGGGTTGTTTACACAAAAATCCCAAGATAAAACAAAATCCTTTTAGGATTAAAAAAAATAAAATCTGAACAGACTAAATCCAATCAACTTTTGAAGTCAACTTCTTGTTTGCTTGTCTAGGAATACCAAGTTAGCAGCACTCCTTGTAGAATGAAGTCTCACTAGGGCCAATTCTCTATATGTACTGAATTTTGTTACTCTAATAGAACTAGCAATTTGTTAATGTCATCAGTCAGAGACCTGAGACATAGCAAGACTAACCTTCATAGGGAAATATAGAAAATGTGAAGTCTATTGATTTCATTCAGTTTATGAATAAATAAAACCTAGTGGCAAAATACCATCACTTCATTTGGGCCCAAAAATCGATTTCTGAAAATTTAAACAGATTCAAGAACCCTTCCAAATTTCCCCTCCTCTTATATATCCATACCCTCACAGAACTAGATGGTCATCCTACATAAATAAACTGAAAGAGCTCTTGGACTTAGATTGCCAGATAAAATATAGGACATCAGTTCGATTTCAATTTCAGATAAACAATATTTTTTTAGTATAAGTATTGCATGGGGCATATTTATACTGTTAAAAAAAAGTATATCTGATATCTGAAATTCAAACTTAATTGAGTACCCTGTCTTTCTATTTGATTTATCTGGCAACTCTGCCTTGAGCATATGGTAGAAAAGTTAATATCAAAATGCTCACCTGAATTGTATGAATGGTCTTCACGTGGGCATGTCAGAACGGGCTATCAGAAGGCCAGAGGAATCTTCTTGGAGACCAAGTGCACATTTTCATAATGGAGAGGAACCCTCCTGCCTCCTTATCCCCATCTCCACTGCTTTCCACGGACCATATTTATCTTCTAGCCATTTCAGCCTGTCGGGCCTGCTTGAGTCCCTAAATGTGAATTAAACTGGCTGTGTCTCCCCGCTATTCCCAAGAAAGAGTTTATCAGTGTTGTCATCTTTCCCTCTCCTTGCAGTGCTTCTTGGTAACAATCTCAGCTGCTTATGTCAAAAAGGAACAGAAAGATTCTGCTGTCATAAAAGGGCTTCTAACATTTTTTTTTTTTTTGTTATACAGTGTGGTGATATAACTAGCTTAAAAAGTAATCTTTCAAACCATCATGAGAGGAGGGAAGGGGATGTGGAAACACCAACAAGACAAAAATAGAATGTTAAAACTGCAATGGATCCCATCCTGGTGCTTTCAGCAGCTTCTTTCCTCTGTCAGAGCTTTGCAAACTTAACATTTAAAGAAGTATTCAGAGAGGGCTGGAGAAAGGATTATAAACATACAAAATCTAAATCCACAAAACAGATGAATAAAAAGCAATAAATAAACATCAAATGGTTTTAAGCACGATTCCTCTCCATGACCTGTTTAAAAAAAAACCCATAAAATATATAAAACAAAAGTTATCCATATTATTGCAAAGGTTTATTATCAATAGTTTTTTAGTCAAATAACTAATTTGGGTTGACACCAATAATTTTAATTATAGCAAGATGATACAAGCAGATTTTAAGGTAAAATAAGTATAGGTGCAGCTCTTAGGAGAACAGCCTTCGTAATCAGAAAGCCTGTGACTGAATATGGATTCTGTTTCTTATTAGCTAGAGGATCTTGGTTATATAAGCTACTTAACCTTCTTAAACCCTGATATGGTTCCTCCACCTGTAAACTGGTGTTATTAATGGTACTTCTTTATGGGGTTGGGTTATGATTAGGTGAGATAATGTGTGTAAAGTTCTCAGAATAGGTGGGAGAAGGGGATTGAGGGGTATTATGTTTAGTACACATGGTGTGGGGGGATCAAAGGGAAAATAGTGTAGCACAGAGAAGGCAAATAGTGAACCTGTGGCATCTTACTACACTGATGGACAGTGATTGCATTAGGGTATGCGTGGGGGCTTATAATATGGGTAAATGTAGTCACCACATTGTTTTTTCATGTGAAACCTTCATAAGAGTGTATATCAATAATACCTTAATAAAAAAAAAGTTCTCAGAATAGGTTCCATTAAATAATCTGCTCTAAAATAATTATTACTTATGATGCAGTTCATTTTTCCTATTAAGTAGAAGCAATTCACACCACATGTCATAAAGAAACATGTGAAGTTTTGTCGTGAGTTTGGTACAGGAAGTTGAAGGAACGCTGGACTTAAGGGAGCACACATAGGAAAAGGTGTGTCATTTATTCACTTGTTCATCAAATTTATGCTTAGTACCTACCATGTACTGAATACTATAGGAGTCTGAGGTTACAAAACTGAATTAAACATCCCCTGTCCTCACAGACCACACAGTCAGTTGAGGGATACAGTCAAGGTGTGACACACTTTACAGCGTGTCCTGTGCAGTGACGCAAATGCTCACAGGGTGAAAGGAATTTACAGGGTGAAAGGGGTGGACGGGGAAGGGGCATTCTTGAGCATAAATACTTTTGTTCAGTCTTGAAAGATGTACATGAATTATACAGATAAAGAAAGGATAATTCAAAGGTGGATTTTTACAACCTAACTACATCTTAGAGTTTCATTGTACATAGTGCAGCATCTACAAGAACTACAGGGAGCTACAGTGTGACGTTCAATACGGGAGAGCCAGGATACTCAGTTGTGGCGGAAGCCGCAGCCAGAGAGTGGAAGGCCTTACACAGCAGAGTCGGGTGTTCGGATTTTATCATGAGGGCACGAAGGGACTATGGGACGATTTTAATCAAGGGGCAGGTAAAATCAGATTTTTCCTATGTGAAAGACCACTCGGAAGTGTGAAAAGATCATACTTGGAGGGATGTATATGCAGAAGCAAGAAGACCACATCTGTTACAGTAATAAAGGTGAGATTAAGAATATGGAAATGGCAATAGAGACAGAGTGGATGAAAAGAAATAAACAATGAGGAATAAAATTAGGAAGGTTAGAGTGTGAAGGCTGAGGGAAAGGGATAATCAGTGACCCGCCCCAGTATCTGCTTTAGAACTCAGATCAGAATCCAGGGCTGGAAGAGCCACAGGGCACCGGGCTGCTTTAAGTCATTGCTTACTGCCGGCATCAGCCAGGGAACTGGACTGCAAAGCACTTAATGGGTATAAGGGAAACTCTATTTTAATATGTCCTTACCTGTCAGACTTTTAATTTTTCCAAAAAATCCAGAAGTTGTATATTCTGCTTTTAAAGTGCTTGGCAAATACACTGCATACAGTCAATCAGCCCTTTTCCATTTCTAAGGAGCGTTTTAAGTGAAAACCCTAGAGGTTCTTGCCTCTAGTAAAAAGAAGACAAGGAGAAGGAAGCAGGCGGGTACAGGAGACTCTTGCTAAATTTCGCCTTTGGTGGACAGCGTGGTATATGCCGTGAGCTCACACCCGTAGAGAGGTACTCCAAACAGAAATGCCTAGATTATTTCTCAAGCATTTCATCTAAAAGGGAAATGAAAACAAGAGTAGTAGTAAAACTAGATTTAAATATGGAAACGGGGTCAAAACATACATGAGAAGAGAGAGCTGCATGAGAGGAAAGACAGCAATATAAAAACATAAAATATAAATGGAATATCTAATGAGCCTGCAAATAATCCAAATAATTAAACGTAGAAGAGTCCTTTTCTCTGGGAAGGACAGCACTCACCATACTACGTAAGTCTTATAATAACATCAGCAATACTTATTAGAATAAGAATTTTATGAGACGTTGGTAGCGTATGTTGAAATGGCAGATTGATGTGAAGTGCCTGTTTTCAGTAGCTTGTGATGCTGGCAGAACATTTCACTCCGAACAGAACTTGGCATGAGCGTCCTCTCCGTCAGACGTTAGCCCTTGCCAAGTTTCACAAACATCCAGTTCAGCTGTTTTGGCCGACTGCGAATGCCAAAGTAAAGACTTTTTTTTTTTGCATTCAATTCAACATTTTTCATTATAAAAAGCAAAAATGAGTAAATGAGTGTTTATTGTCAGTCTCCTTAATTAATGTAAAACAATCTTCCCACAAAGCGGAAATGCAAAGTGATTGAGTAAACAAAGTAATGGGCTGGGAACTTCATAAAGTAATTCCAGTTTTGCTACCAATTCACTATATAAACTTGGAAAAGTAACTTAGCTTCTCTGTCTTGGTTTATTCAATGGTAAAATTAGGAGATTAATAAAAACCTGCATAATCATAATAATAAAAATGACAGTAAAGCAATTTTTTAATTTAAACATATAATAACTTCTGTTTTCAATATCCTAGTATTTTATGGAGAGAAATAAATGTGGGCATGCAATGATGACCTTTCTAAAGTTGTATAAAAAACTAGTCTAATAATATATAAACTATACCCTGGGAATTAGTTAGGCTCTTTGGGAAGCTGCGTTTATTCTTTTGAGTCTTTGGGCATCATTCAGTAAACTAATGATTCAGTTCACCATTTTATAAATTGCTGCTTCATTATATAAAACAAAACCCTGGTGGCTTGAAAAAGTTAGTTCAGTCTGCTCAAAAACACACCTAATTTTCTAGTAAAAGATAGTTTATGCATTGGACAAAAACCCCAATTAGCTTAGTAAGTCAGTGTAAAGGACGTAGGATCTTTACAGGTGTAGCGAGTGAAATTACTATCTTCTTGGTCACATTAAGGATCAGTAAGCTCTTCTAAATGGCACACTTTGAGTTGCCCCTTAGAACATCCCAGAACACCAGAGTAACCAGTAATTTTAATTCCATAGACATAGCCAAGATCACATCCAGCAAATTCTCCATTCATTCATGTCTAGACTACTTAGGGTGACACACTAAAGAAAAAAAACAAACAAACAGGAAATGACATGTAATATATAATTCTCTAAAAATGTCCAGATAGCCACTACTGTGTAAGAATAAACACAGAAGGTAGTGTCACCAAGGTGACAGGGTAGAAGACCCGAGGCTCCACCCTCCCACCGAGATGAACGCTTAGGTAGCTACCCATGGACAGCCAGCTGCAGGCGAGCGCTGCGGTCCACGTAAGAAACGTCCGCAACCCAGTGGAACAAAAAACTTGAGAATAACTGTACACAAGGGGAAGGAAGAACTGCTTCCCTCTGCCCGTATCACCCCACCCCCGAAACGGGCATTGCTCAGTGCCAACAACCCAGAGAGCAGGAGTTTTCCCCTCAGGAAAGAAAGAGGGTGCTGCCCCAGCTTTAGGAACACCAGACGAAGGTGCTGCTTTGGGAGTGACCCCACCCAGAAACTGGCAAAGCTGAGTTGTATGCAGATGGCAGCCATGCATCGAGAGTGACCCCAGTTCCCAGTTCCCCTCTTTATAACCCCAGCAGCTTTTACTGAAGAAACTCATGACCAGCACAGCTGCCGGGAAACTGCACATTTTGCCAGCTTTTGCACCACAGGTATTTGTTTTGCTGATGCCAGCCACCAGATACCCTCTCTACCCTCCGTGATTCCTCCCTGCCACCACCCACCAGAACCCAGGAGCTATGCTAACAGCCATCCCAGGCCTATGCAGTACAAGTGCACTGACACCAGTTTAGACCCACATGACTGCCCCGGACCACTGTGCACACACTCAGAACCAGCCTCTTCGGCTGTGCACTTGAACAATGTTGGCCTTAAGCCCACCACCAGCCTGTGCTGCCATGCACCTGGGGCACAACTCAGCAGCCACAGTATTGTATGCTGACGCCCAGGGCCCCTGCAGCTGTGGGCATGCCCACAGATGGCTCCAGCCCTTGCTTCTTGCCCTGGTCTCCATCACTGCATATGTATTTGCAACTGGCCCTGCCACTAGACAGGCGCTTGCAGCTGCTCCCGGAGCTGAATGTGTGCACACCATGGGTGTCAGCCACTACAGTTGCTTGCCCTGGTCCCTAGCTCCTGGACCCCTGGACCTGGAAGTGCTGCTGAGGACCCCAACAGCCCTTGCATTCTCTGAAGACTCCCCAGAGTGCCCAGCAAGGACCAAGCAGTAGTTGGTGTTGTAGACTCCAAGGCCCTGAGCCAGAGTCACAGTGTGTCCCTGGACCTGATACTGCTGCACACACCCACACTTGTTTCCCTCCACTACTAGGCTCAGGGGTCACAGCCATGCAGCGAGAATGACCTCGGGTCCCAGTTCCTTTCTTTATGAGCCCAGCAGCTTTTACTGAAGAAACAAACTCATGACCAGCCCAGCTGCCAGGAACCACTGCAGATTTTTCCAGCTTTTGCCCCACAGGTATTTGCATTTGCTGATGCCAGCACGCGCCCACCCACAGGTGAAAGTCTTCCCTTACCGAATCAGTCCATAAAGCCTAGAAGAGGCGGGTGCTTCTTCAAATGTACAGGTACCTACACTAAGCTACAGGGATCAATGACTGAACTGAAAAATCCAATGGGAAGTGTCTCTATCAGACCAGACAAAGCAGAAAAATCAGTGAACTCAGAGATAGATCATTTGACATTATCTCATCAGAGGAGCAAAAAGAAGACAGAATGAAACGGAATGAAAAAGCCTACAGATCTTATGAGATATCCTGTAGGTCACTTGGGTCCGAGGAAGAAAGCAGTAGAAAGATTATTTGAAGAAATAATAGCTGAGAACTTCTCAAACCTAGCGAGAGATTTGGACATCCAAGTTCAGGAAGTTAATATACCACCCCCAAATTCCAGTCCAAAACAATCTTGTCCAAGACACATTATAATAACCTGTCTGAAACTAAAGATGCAAATAGAAATTTAAATGTAACAGGGGGAAAAATTATTTCTTAATACAAGGAAACCCCCATCAGGAAATCAGCAATTTTCTCAGCAGACACTTTGTAGGCCAGAAGAGAATGGGATGATACTTCCAGAGTGCTGGAACACACTGCCCACCATTAATATTTTATCCTGCAAAGTTGTCCTCAGAAATGAAGGCAAGATAAAGGCTTTCCCAAATAAATAAAAGCTGAGAGAGTTCATTACCACTAACTAGGCCTGCCTTGCAAGAAATGCTGAAAAGGGGTTCTTCAAGCTGAAATCAAAGGATACTAGCTAATAACATGAAAATGCATGAAAATAAACAACACACTGGTAAAGTCAAGTGTGTGGTCAGATCAGAATATTATAATACTGAAACACGGTGTGTTAGCCACTTAATTCTAGTTTAAAGGTTAAAGGATAAGAGCATTAAAAATACCTATAACTATAATAATTTGTTTTTTTATTGAAGTATAGTTGATATGCAATATTATATTGATTTCATGTATACAACATAGTGATTCAACAGTTATATGTACATTTTTCACCCCTAGTGTAGCTACTATTTGTCAACACAGAAAGATGTTACAGAACCACTGACTATATTCTCTTTGCTGTATTTTCTTCCCCATGATTAGTTTATATTATGATTTGAATTTTGTGTTCTTTATCCCCTTCACCTATTTCACCCACCCACCCCAGCACCTCCATGTAGTAACCACCAGTCACTTCTCACACATTCCTAATCAACAGGGAAATGCAAATCAAAACCACAATGAGATACACCTTAACAGTCAGCATGGCCGCCATCCAAAAGACAAGAAATAACAATTGTTGGTGAGGATGTGGATAAAAGGGAATCCTTCTGCGCTGTTGGTGAGAATGTAAATTGGTGGGGCCACCGTGGAAAGCAGTATGGAGGTACCTCAAAAAACTAAAATAGAAATGCCATATGACTCAATATTTTCAGCTCTAGGAATTTAACCAAAGAATACAACTTATTAATGGATATATAATATAAAAGATGGAAAATGTGACTTAAAAATCTATAGTGAGTGCAGAGGAAGTAAAAGGGTAGAGATTTTATATTCAGAGTTAAATTTTTACCAGCTTAAAATAGACTATTATAGCTATGTTTCAAGTAAGCTTCAGGGCTACCACAAAACAAAAACCTACAGTAGAGGCAGAGAAAAGAGAAGGGAATTAAAGTATACCGCTATGGGAAATCCCCTTTCATGAAAGGGGACAGCAAGTGAGGAACAGATGGGCGCAAGAACCACACAACAGCCAGAAAATGATTGGCAAGGTGGCAACAGGAAAGCCTTACTTATCAATAATTATTTTAAATGTAAATGAATTAAATGATTCAATCACAGAGCATGAGGGATGAGATGGATTAAAAAGAAGACACAATCATGTGCTGCCCACTTCGACATCAAGGACACACACAGGGTCAAAGTGAGTGGAAAAGAAACTCCATGAGAAGGGAAACCAGAAGAAAGCAGGAATAGCTATTCTTGCCTCAGACAAAATAGACTTTCAGTTAAAAACTATAACAAGAGACAAAAAAGGTCATTATATAATTATAAAGGGGTCCATGCATGAAGAGGATATCACGACTGTAAATATGAATAGACCTAACATCAGAGCACCTAAACATATTAAGCATTAATAACAGTTTTAGAGGGATTAATAGACAAAAGTGCAGTAATAGAAGGAGATTTCAATCATTACACAGGTATCCAGACAGAAAATCATTAAGGAAACACTGGACTTGGACTATGCTTCATACCAAAAGGAACGTACATACAGGCCCTATACAGAACATCCCGTCCAAGAGCAGCAGAATATACATTCTCCTCCAGCACACATAAAACACTGTCCAGGAAAGAACATGTTGGGTCACAAGATAAGCCTCAGCAAATTTAAAAAGATTGAAAACTCATAAGAGGAAACACAGGGAAAAGCCTCTTTGATATAGGTACCGACAATGATTTTTTAGATATGATACCAAAGCCCAACCCGCAAAAGCAAAATCCAACAAGTGGGATTACATTAAAATAAAAAGCACAGCAAAATAAACAATCAACAAAATGAAAAGGCAAGTAGGAGAGACATATCTGAGTGGGATAAAACATATCCAAAACATATATCTGATAAGGGGTTAATACATAAAATGCATAAGGAACTCATGCAACTTAATAGCAAAAATCATATAATCAGATTTCAAAAATGGGCAGAGGTCTTAAATAGACATTTTCCCAAAGAAGACATACAAATGCCCAAAAAGTACACAAAAATGACTAATTATCAGAGAATTGCATATCAAAGTCACAATGAGATTCCATCTTATACTTGTTAGAATGTCTATTATAATAAAAGACAAGGGATAACAAGCGCCGGCTAGCATGCAGAGAAAAGGGAACCCTGACACCTTGTTGGTGGGAATGGAAACTGGCATAGCAATTATGAAAAACAATATGGACGCTCCTCAAAAAATTAAAAATGGAATTACTGTATGATCCAGCAATCCCACTTTTGGTTATATATGTAAAGAAGATTAAATCACTATCTTGAAAACATTTCTGTACCCTATGTTCATTGCAGCATTATTCACAATAGCCAATACACAGAAACAAGCTAAGTGTCCATGAACACATGGAATTATTAAGAAAATGTCTCTCACACACACACACACACACACACACACAGGAATATTATTCATGCATTTTAAAGAAAATCCTGCCATTTGCTTCCACATGGATGGACCTTGTGCCTGAGGGGGTGGAGGAAACAGGGAGATGTTGGTCAAAAGGTACAAACTTTCAGTTACAAAATGAAGTTCTGAGGATATAATGGTTAGCATGGCAACTAAACTTAACAATCCTGTTTTGTATACTTGAAAATTGTTATGAGAGTAGAGTTTTAATGCTCCCATCATAACAACAACACAAATGTGTGAGGTGAAGGATGTGCTGACTAACCTCAGTGCTGTAAGTGTTCTGCCATCTGTGCATGTATCAGGTCATCATGCTGTGTACCTGTGATAACTGTGACTTACAATAAGAAATATATATTTATTTGGTCTTCATCCTGCTCCTGGCACAAAGCTCATAAAATCACTGGAATTTCTTAAATGATGAGAGTTGTAAAGGTATCTTCTATATGTTAATGAGGCAGCTTTTGGAAAGTACCTAATTAACCAAAGGGTGGGGCTGGTTGCTAAGGGACCCAGCCATGTGATTAGAGGGCTAGAACTGTCAGTCCCAACCTCCGACGTCCAGGGAAGGAGATGTGCTGGAGGTTGAATCTATTCCCAAAGGCCAATGATTTAATCAATCATGCCTATGTAATGAAGTCTCAAAAAAACCCAAAAGGATGAGACTCAGAGAGCTTCCAGGTTGCTGAACAAATGGACATTTCCAGAGAATGGCGTGCTGAGAGGGCGTGGAATGAAGCTCTGTGTCTCCTCCTGAGGTCCCTCCCCTGTGCATCTTCCTAGCGGTTCCTGAGTCACGTCCTTTAATAATGAGCCAGTAATCTAATAAGTAAAATGCTTCTCTTTGTTTCCTCAGCTGCTATATAGGAAATTAATCAAACCCAAGGAAGGAGTTAGTGGAACCTCCCATCTATAGCTGGTTGGTCAGAAACATAGGTAATAACTAGGGATTATGATTGATGCTGAAGTTGCAGGTGGGAAGGGTCTTCTCGTAGGACTGAACACAATCTGTGGAAACTGATGCTATCTCTGGATAGATAGTGTCAGAATTGAGTTGAAATGTAGGACAACCAGCTAGTGTCCAAGAATTCTTTGGATGTGTGGGGGGAAATCCTTTCTCCTCCCACACTGGAAACTGGGTGCAGAATCATTAATGCCTTAAACTTACACAGTCATATGTTAATTATATCTCAATAAAGTTAGGAAAAATTTTTAAAGAAATGCTTAAACCCATTCACCTTCCCTTCCCTTTTCCTGAGCCTAGTTGGTTTTCATCAGGAATTACAAGACTCATTCCCTCTCTAGTTAGAATGGAGTCATTTCAACAGGCTTTTCTTTTTAGAAAATTTAGGTCAAACATTTTTGGCAATTTAACACCTAATATTGCCCTTTGTTAAATAAGACAATATCATAACCTAAAAAGAAAGAATAAACCAAGTATATTATACCAACTATAATACATTATTTTTATATTATTTTAAATTCCCAACACGAGTAATTTCTTCCATTCACCATATTGAAGAGATGTTTGATTCTATAGCCAAATGAGATTCACGCCATCTATGATTCCTAACTTCATTCTTCAGGAAATGTATATTCTGTTTCCCCTAAAAATAGTGCTGTGATGATCAGGTTGCTACAGAGTAATATAATTTAGGATACTGGAACTCGAAGAGTAGCTTTTAACTAGGAATTTGCAAAGATAGTAAAAAGCACATTGAACTATACATGCAGCATTTCTTTAAGGAAATTTTATATTTGGTTATAAGACATACATCAAATATCTGGCTTGAATTTTACCTGAAATTATATTAACTTCATGATTCTATCATTAGGAACTTGCTTGGCTATTGATGACAGGTTCAATAGTTTCGAGAATGTGATTAATTGACCAGATACCATTATTATCAGACTTGCATGTCCAATTGTTTTTGAATCCTAATCAATAATTTTAAAACTGCGGCAGTAGATGACTGGGAGACTAGGAGTTCTCTAACAAAACAGGAAGGTGATGAGTGACTGGCTCTGTAACACTAGTCTGTGTAACACTCCAGTCAGATAACTTCCACATTTTCTTGTTTGAGATATTGTGTTTCCATAAAAGATTTTACTTGAAGAAAGGGCCTTTTGGCTAATATTGTAATACTACTTGAAATTAACATATATAATACATGACTTAACTTGGCTAGTAATAGTAAGTGTATTTAAAAATCTATACATTTAATTATATATCTTAATTATCACAAACTTATGTTGATATAATACTGTTAATCATCAGTTGGCATAGATTTTTATTTAAAATCTCTTACTAAGTTAAATTACGGTTGTCTTGTGAAGGAAATGGTGTAACATTGACACACATCTCCTCTCCAACCAGTTGATAAATTCAGTTTCAGCATTGGTGTTTTTAGTTCAAAACCAAGTTCTCACATCAGCCAGCACATGCCGATGTACCAGATATTCAACATAAGCCAACCACCATCCCCTGATGCTACATTTCTTAAGCACAGTTCAACACATACATGTGTATCTTTATATCCTGTACTAATATCCTTTTCCCATTTTCTCAAAACACGGGAATACAGCCCAATTCATACACCATGTATACTATGCACATGACATGTTTCTGTTGCTATCTTATCATTCATTTGATTTAATCATTAAGTATAATGCCTGTTAATATCCTGAGAACAATACCCTACATATGACTCATCATTCAGTATCCATATACACAAAGGTATCTGGACAGATATTAATATTATGTGTATCATTTCTTCTAAAAGCAATATTAAACACCACAAATATAAAAGTGATTTGATAAGCTTGATTTTTTTTGCAATGATATAAACATAGAAGAATGGACTGTTTTATTTTCAGCACAGTATTATCCATATGGAAAATAAAGCTCACCCCAAATTTTTAACTAAACTGTTTGACTTTATCTATAAAGTTTAAGAAAACAAACCATAAAAAGTATTAAGAAGGTCTGACTGTTAGGATAGTGTTTCATATACCTCCTAGAAGTAAATTAATTTAGGACTGTTTCACATACCTCCTTAAAGTAAATTAATTTAGGACTCAGAACAAGATGTCATACTAGTACTTTTTGGTTGTCTGCAACAAATGACCCAGAAGCAAAATTATTAAGACTAGTTGTGAAGCATAGTCACATAAAGGGTAAGCATTGAAGTTTATCTTTCTTTTCTCCAGAGAAACTGACATTTTTGATAGTTTAACTTATCAGGCTCTCTTTCTTTTGGCTTGAAAAATGTATTCCTTATTTTAAAGAAAAGTTCTATAATGATAATCTACTCAGAATCATTCTCAGTTCCTCTCGTAAAAACTACAATCTTCTAGAATAAGTCCGTATCTATCACTTCCTTCTCTCACCATGTCCTTCAAGCTCTGATGGTTCTGAGCCTGAATATCTTGACAGACGACCTTTATGGTGGAAATTTGATACAACCTTCATATTTTCTCCTCCCTGTTGTTAGAAGAGCTTGGCCCTGAGTCCTGGAAGACCTGTCAGGAATACCTTAAGAAAGGCTAACCAACCTATTTCCACCACTACTTTTGCTAAATTTACATTCCTCATATTTTCTTTCATATTTCCTTCATTCTTTATTACTTTTTTCCCACTTGTACATTAGTATTTAGTACTATGAGACATCTGCTCTTGATGTTTTTCTATTAGCCAATTTCTTAATATTGTTATCATTCTGCAAACACACACATATATCCCTAATCATACGCATACAAATATTTGTGTGAATATTGGGAGGTGACACTGGAGTTATTTATGTGACATGTTTTTATATCCCTAGGAATCTTTTAGCATAAAAATAGAGTAGAATATCTCAAATGTATCCACAGGTGATCAATTTACACTAGCCAAACTTTGAATAAGGCCATGTATAAAGAAAGCTATATACAATGAGAGACCTTGTTAATAGAAAAAGAAAAAAAAATAAGGAATACATGTGCCAGAAATACTGAACTTCTCTGGTTTAGTAATGATAAAATTAAGAGAGAAAGGCAATTCAGAAAATGTATTGTCAGCTAAAGAATCAGAAAAAAAATGGAGTTGATGTTGTGCAAAGAAATTATAAAGGAATGGTCAGTGACTGGCAGTGGTAGTCACACCCTTGTTTAGAGTAAAGAAGACATTTAGGTAGCTTCTCATTATTTTGTTTTCCTTTTTCCCAGGTTTTAGCACAACCATAGCTCAATATGACTTGACATTTTGCAGTCACCAGTTAACTCACATCACCTACATCTGACTCCTTTTTGAGAACTGGCAGAGACTTTCTGTGCATAATCCCAGCATTTATCAAGTTGCTTTTTGCTGTTGTTATTTTTATCTTACTCATTTTATGTTGATTTCTCATCCATTTCCATTACAGAGAATGATATTTACTGAGCTCACTCACAAACTCTGGAATTATATCTTGTGAGCCAATAGCTCTCTAGTCACAGACTATGGTGGTAAATCAAGTTCTTTGTACCTCTAAAACGCCTCACCCTGCTTTGCCTGGAAATACCATCTCAGGGAAGTTTGCTTAAGTTGGAGATCTTGGCGCTGAGTAATAAATAGGATACCAACAATAAGATGTCTGTGAAATCCTAATATATGCCTGAAACATAAAAACATTTCTTTTTCTTTTGTAAATGGTTTTCCTGAAAAAGAAAACTGATGCATAGGAAAGTAAATTAACTTGAAAACAAATTTAAAAAGAAACAAAATTAATGACCTCGATGTTTATTGCTTCAACTTTAAATATTAGCCAGAGAGAAATTATTGGCCTTGGGGATAAATGCTAAATGGAAACAAAATTTCAAGCATTATAAAAGTTGCAAATTGTCCCATATAAAACATATTGAATTTAGTTATGTTTACATTATTCAACTGAGAGAGGAAGCCAAAGCTGCACAGCATAAACGATAACTTAAAATATAACCATATTAATAAAAAAATAAGCTAAACTTCTAGAGTTAGGAATCTAACTGCAAAGCATTTTTGCATATATTTTATACATCTTTCTATTCTAAGAGTCAGCACCCTAAAACAATTCAAAAGCCCTTAAACAAATCTTCTAGATGCTCAGCATTTAAATCTTGGACTCAACATATTGCTACAAGGCTTTGCTGTTTATCTCTTAATCCTTTATTGTTTAGTAATCTTTCTTCACAGATGGTGACATGCAAATTATATTTTCCCAATGTAAATAATGCTGGGAATGCAGATTTAAACCTGAATAAATCAGATTTGTTTTTAGGTGGCAATGCCCGTGAAAAGAAGGATACATGGAAATGCTGCACAAACTTCCTGTTTCATTCCATTACTTACGGCCTTTTGATTCCTAAGCAGGTGGGAAATCATCCAAACAGACTGTATCTTAGTATCAACTCAACTCAATCTTATTAACTGTTTATGTTGAATTAAGAGTGAGTCCTTCTCAATTCATATAATGATGTTAGGATGTCTATGTCTGCGTTGCCACAAGTGAAAGGTAAGCTGTCTAAACTTTGGCACATTTATGTGCTGTATTTAACAAAACCCCTTTTTATGAACAGTCAGCTCTTTTCCACTTCCAGGTGACATAGATGCCTTCCCTCCAACCGTAAACTGGAATTCCTCTTCCCGAGTACCACCAAAGAAAGCTATTCTTATTTAACTCAGTGGTCATATTCAAATTATACACATAATGGAAGGCTAGGATACTGAGTACCTATTTTAAAAATTAAGAGGTAAGAAGAAGGTTGGCAAACTCTTAGAACCAATGCTGCTATTAAAAAAAAGAAAACAGCTCCTAAAAGCAGTTACTGTGAAAATATCCTAAAGAGTATTAAAAAAGGACAGACTTGGCACTTGAACCCACATTTCCACTCAGCTGACTCTTTCAAATATGGTTTTGGCTTAATGAGCATTGGCAGGTGATTTTAAAGCTGATTTAGATGCGTGTTATGAATTAGAAACAGAAAACTATTTCTCCCCTTAACTTCCTAAACATATTTTCAAAGTAGTAACTCTGGCAATTCTTCTTCACATTGTTTTTGGTCTTCAAGGTTCATAGGATAACCAAAATCAGAGAGCGGTCCTGATAAAATATTTGATGATGGTTTTCCAGATAGCTTTACATTCAAAGGTGTTGTTTTCCATAGAATCAGCAGGTAGCCAACCAGTAAAACACCAGCAATACAGACTCAGTGATTCCAGTTAGCTGGCACTGGGCAGGATAAGACCAGTAGGTAGGAAGACTCAGTAATTAGTCATGGAGAGGCAGGCTATAATCGGTCAGGTCTGCACCAGCTATAACTTAAGCAGATGATTATCTGCTTAATGACAGGATGACAGATGTCAGAGAGAGAGAGAACAAAACCTGTATACAGAGAATAGAGGACAAAAAGGATTTGACATGAGACCAACATCCAGAGCCATGATACTGAAACATGTCTTCAATTTCATACATTTGATATCATTTGAAAGATACCAATTCTCAGACTTCACCACTGAAGACTTTGATTCACGGTCCTGGGGAGTCCTGGATTTTGGTATTTTTTTAAAGCTCCCAGGGTAGTGTCAGTTTCAGCCCTCTCATGTCTAAAAGAAGATACATAACAAGCAAACCTGAACCAGAAAAATAACCAAAATTGTATGCAGATTGGTTATGACTTTTTTACATAAAAAGACACACTGATGGATCCTTATGGACAAACTGAAGATTTTTCTTGCCCGTGCAACCTGTTGGGTTACTGTGGGGAAGTTGGGGTTGCTATGGCCAGGATCTTCACTGAACTTAAACCACCTGATGATGTAACGGGCCTGTTGCTAGGCTACCGCTTCCACACCTTTAGGCAATAAGCTATTACTGTGCTATATAGAGAGCTCGGCCCAGTATTCTGGGCGGAGGTAGAGACGCTGGTGCTCGACCTACCGCCAGGAGAACAAGCCAAGTAGGTGAACCCTTTCACCCCAAAGAACGTTCTGCTGTCAATTTCTTTGATCGCATTGAATCCATAGCGAACTTGCCCAGGGCTGAAACCCATTGGCAAGACCGTTACCTTATAAAAACTTCCATTCAATCAACATGCTCTATGAGCAACTCACTTATTTCTGTCACCATAGATTAATTTTGCTTGTTATTGAAGACTGCATAACAGGAACCATACATACAGCATATACTCTGCGTCTGGCTACTTCCACTCACCTTCATGGTTTTAAAAATCATCCTTGTTTGTATATGTATCAAATAGTTCATTCTTTCTGTAACTAAGTGGCATGCCATCATATGAGTGCACACAATTCAGTCATCTGTTCTGTTGGTGGACCTCTAACTAGGTTACAATTTTTGCCTATTATGAACAAAGCTAGTATAAACATTCTTCAGAAACTCATTTTGAAGATGTATGTTTAAAAGTCTCTTGTATAAAATGAAAAGGAGTGAAACTGCAGAGGACAGCTAGGTCAATGTTTAACTAAATAAGCCATTTCCAGCTAGATTTCCAAAAGGACTGACCAGTTTATACCTCAGTGATGGCGGAGAAGTGTTCCAGTTGTTCCATACCATTGCCAGCATTTGCTATCAGTTTTTTTTTTTAATTTTAGCCATTCTAGTCAGTAAAAATAGTATTTCATTGTGGTTTTAATTTGCATTTCTTTGATGACCAATGATAAAGAGCAGAGCTTCTAAAAACGTGGCTTCTGGGCCAGTATTACCAGCATCATTAGCAAACTTGCTAAATAAGCAAATTCTATACCCCACCCCAGGCGTGATGAAGCAGAAACCCCACAGCTGGAGTTCAGCAATCTGTGCTTTAAGAAGCCTTCCAGGTGATTTGGATCCAGAACTAAACGAATACACCTGCTCAGGTGAATTTTGGTCTCTAGCATTAAATGTAGGTAGAATTTTGATATTCTAATTTGTGTTAACAAGAATTATTTTATATAGAAAAGTTATCCTAATATAGGTAATCTTGAGTTTTCCTAAAAAATAAAACTAGAATTCAACCAGTTCTACTTTCTTTAAAAACCTAAGGCAACTATTTGATTTCCTGAACATAAAGCCTAAATAATTCCTTTGAATTAAAGGAATCAATTAAAAATGAAAGGTAAAAATATTTTAGCATTTCAGACATTGAGAGTTCTGAAAATACTGTTATTTCCTCAATTTAATGTGATTATCCCCAATTAAAATTCTCCTTTTTATCATACAATGGTACACAATATGCAGAAAAATTTCAGTTAGCACCTACATTAACTTTCAAAGATTTTTGTATATATAAGATATGGCATATTATGATCTTTGTCATGAATTTAAACCACCGTAAATCAGGCATGCACTGTGTGGGGAAAATGGAAGTTCCTACGGCCAGGATCCTCACCTGAACTACTTGATGATGTAACTGGCCTGCTGCTAGGCTACTGCTTCCACACAGACCCCTTGTCCAAAAATGAAGAACTTCCAAGAGCAACAGCAGGACATTAAAGGAAGTGCAGGAACCCATGAGCATGGGGCCTGTGTAGCTGAAGCTGGTCCTGACCTCACATCATTCCTCTGGGAATCCACTCTTTTCTACTATTGGATATAATTTTTCATGCATTTTCAACTACTTTTTCAGAGATGTTCCATTTTTTTGTTAATTTCTGGTATTTACTAACTTCCTACACACTTCCTGTATTAGGCTCTTCTACCCTGGTATAGTTTCCTATCTTGCATGTTTTGTAAATTCCCATTAATTTCCCCTCTTTTTTCAAATAATCATATATCTGAAGGTCTCCAGCAGAGCACTTTAAGAAAATTGATTTATTGGCTTTACTATATTTCACATAAAATGAACTAGGCCTGTTCAACTGTGGAGTTATTACACAAGATTTGCTCCACGTACATGGATCCATATAAAATTGGGTGTTAAAATGCAAATGGAGGTTCATTCCAAACTCTTGCTAATTCTGTGGAATATGTCTCAATCACTTAACCATATATTTAATAATGCCTTTGGAGGGGTGGGACATTTGTTATATATTTTTAGTAATCAACAACTGCATTTTT
Organism: Phataginus tricuspis; assembly: GCA_029783875.1. Lineage (NCBI taxonomy): Eukaryota > Metazoa > Chordata > Mammalia > Pholidota > Manidae > Phataginus > Phataginus tricuspis. The sequence goes on along the minus strand of JAQQAC010002701.1, from coordinate 5,589,279 downwards.
TTTATCATATGATTATATGCCACTTTTTCCTTTTCCCATAACAATGAAAGTTTAAACCTAAGACATTTCAACAGTTTAGAACCCAAGCATTCAGCTAGATCGCTATGGGACTCAGTAGTTTTGCATTGCATAATTTTGAAAAGCAGCTTTTCATAAAGTGCATGTATGATATTGAATATTTTAGTTGCTTTAGGACTGACTATACAATTTCAAGGCATAAAAATGAAAATTGGGTTTTATCAGCATTTCCTATCGGCTAAAATTATAGTTTCATGCTTTTGTTATTTAATTAAATTATACTGCTGAAATCTTTAAGGGACCCTGAATAAATAGCATCCCCTTGACCTGCCTAAGTTCTGATCCAATTGTGAAAAAAAGAAAATATTTTTAAAATGGGACACAAAATAGGCTTTCATAATGAAAAAAATCTAGGCTAGTGCATGACTTATAATTCTGAGGAAGTGATCTTTCTGAATTCCAGGTTTATACAGATTGGCTGACGTATCTCCAGGGCAGGCCCTGACATAGGGGTTTCCAGTTATCTAATGCTATTTATTTATTTATTACTATCATTTTTTTTTAATTTTGATATCATTAATATACAATCACATGAGCAACACTGTGGTTACTAGATTCCCCCCATTATCAAGTCCCCCCCACATACCCCATTACAGTCACTATCCATTAGTGTAGTAAGATGCTATAGAGTCACTACTTGTCTTCTTGGTGCTATACTGCCTTCTCTAATGCTATTTAAGATTATTACTCCAAAACTTTGTAAAGTAAAATAGTCAGTTAGTATGGTCACAGATAATGGGAGACAAGTTTTGGTTGTGTTAACCCAGTGATTCTATCCAGCTACACCTGTGATCGACACATGCACCATGTAGGGAAGGAGATAAACATTGCATTGCAAAGTCCTACACCAATATTATGGCTAGCTCTTTCAATGCCAATCACTTTCCTTTGGGAATTCTCCTAAGACTGCTGGTGAACAGATTAGATTTACTACCAGAAGTCTCTGAAATAAATCAGAATGAATTAAAAATAAAAAATTCCAAAGCCACTCTATTACTTATCCCACATTTTTACATTCCATGTAGTCCAATATAATCTAGCATAAATTATGCAGTGAGATAAAATAAGATTAAATAATAAAATGCCACTTGATAGAGGTGATCAAAATTTACAGACAAGCCTACTCCTATCATCAAATTCCATTATCTCTAATATTTGTAGCCTCAACCTAGCCTGTACCCTGTCCTGGAGGTAGAGAAAGGAAAATCCACAAATCAAACTTTTTAATAAATTGGAGTGTAAAATATTTGGCAAAATCAAAATCTCTTTCCTCCATGAGTTAAATTTCCAAAGAAATTAAAGATAAACATATCCTCTTCAATTTCATACGTTTTCAGTCTTAGCCAGAAGACTGCTTCTGTGGACTTTTTAGGCTATCTTTAACTGGAATAAGATTTATTATGAAATTTTTATGGCCTTACAAATTGAATTAATTTCATGTCAAGTTTCTGTTATACCTTACTTTTAAAGAACATTTCAAGGTGATAGCACCTGCAAAATTAATATAGAATTAGGCCCATATTCACCCAATTTAAAAGCAAGCCAAGTCTTTTCCCAAAAGCAGTTTCTCAGGCAAAATTGTGTTCCTCTGTCTGGTGTTGCCAAAGACCAGAGCAGAAACTTGGTAGTTTCTGAGCAAAAGAGGTTTGAGAGAATAAAATATCAGATCTATCCTCTCCAGGATGTTTTCAGACTATGATACTTGTGAACATAAATTTGACCAGGAGAAATATCCTAATAGAATTTTAATTTTGCCAATGTGCAGTAACCATTTCTAAGAGAAAAGTCTAATTTTGCATACTATCTTCTCTATAAGTGAACGGACACGCCTGACTTCTTACAAAGTTTACAAATGTAGAATAACAGCAGTCAGTTTCCCTATATGCATAGCCTGAGATATGGATTCTTGCTCCAGGGATTTACTGAAGACATGTGCTCTCTGGTGAAACCTGTGAGGGGATGGGGAAAACCAAATAAATCAGGGGAGAAAGCTAGGCAGTTGTGGGTTTAGCTGAAGTTTTGACTTAGCTTGACCCGGTGGAGTGCTCTGAGGTGTAATGGCACAGAGGGTTCTGGGAGCTGCAGCTGCAGATACTCCACAGCCAGAGAGAGAATCTGATGAATGACATCTGGACAGGGCACCAAAAGCATCCACTACGAAGGGTAAATGCAAGTTATCAGCTTAAAAGAACAGAATTTCTGATTATTAAAGCCATGTTCCATAAACAAGAATTATCCATGAAGTAGGCAATAATTTTGATTTTGAAAATCCGTGGAAAGCTCTCACAGAACACTGTAAAAGTTTGATAGCATATTTTGAAATTTTTTTTTCTGTCAAATAAAGATACATGAATAGGAAATTAATGGGTCCAGAATCCATTTTTTCTACTGGGAGATAATTTAAGTATAACTATAACTTTACAGAATAAATTGTTGGACCTGACTGCTAGTAAAAGACTGGAGATGAATTTCTGAAATATAACATTACTTGTCTCTTTTTGAGTAAAATTTAATGCAAATATCCATCCAAACTTGCTGAAATTGCTTTAAAATGTCTTCTTTCATTGCTATTATACCGTGAGCCTAGTTTTTGCACTGTGAGAGTTGAAAGCAAGAGAGAATGAAAAACACAACATAGAAACATTCTAGATATTATCCCCATAAGAAGCACTCATTCAACCCATATTAGGATAACAAGCATAAAGAACAACTTCATTTGTCACCACAAATGTTTTAAATATTGATATACATAGATTTGTTCCAAGGATAACTTTAGGTACTTAATATGGGAAATCACTATTTCACACGTAAGTTTCATTGATTCACAACTGAGGAACAATAAACTTATGACACTTGGATTCCCTAGGTTACTAATGTACACAAATATTTTCAATGAACAATGCCTTTAAATGTGTGATTCATTTTTCACCGTTCTATGTATTTTGATTAGATTTATAAGACTATACTTTTATATGTTGAATAGAATGATAAAAACATTGAGGATTACATATATATTTTTTTAAGTGAAAACAGCAAAGAGTTTATTAAACAGAAGCAAAAGGACACTTGGAGGGGTCCAAGCTGGCATCTTGAGAAGATCAAGTGTGCCCTTTGATTATAAAGGCTGGGTTTTTACACTGTGATCGAGGATTATATTTTGTATGAGTTTTCATTCAATTTTTAAATTAAGTTGTATTTTATAAAAGTATCAGTCTGAGATGAATTTGAAGTCTTAAAAAAATAGGAAAAGCAAAAAATTGTCTTTCACCAAAGCTAGCTAGAGAAGCACTACTCTATAGGGTATGTGAGAATCAGATGCCTTGAAGTTAAAAAGCAACTCTTTGCTTCTGTGAAGCTGTGTCTGTGAAGTTTAAGATTGAGCTGCTGTAGCTTTTCTTTGAAGGTTTTCCAAACCTGACCAGAAAACTATGCTTTTGCTCGGACCAGCACCCAGGCTAAGCACCCCCCACCCCTGGTGGTAAGCATCTGGCTAAGATCCACCCACCACCACTCCGAAGGGCGGCACTTTCCTGGTGCCCCACCGACCTTCATGCGTCTGTCAAAGCTACAAACCCCAGCGTTCGTACTGAGAACAGTGCGACCTTTTCTGAGAAAGGTATTTTTTTTCGTTTTCCTCTCATCTCAAATACCCACTCCTCACACTAAATTAGTCATTGTACTTCTTTCTTTTTCTAAGAAAAAAATGGAAGGAACCGGGAAAGAACATCTTTTATCTTTCTGCTACAAATCCACAAACCCAACTTTTTTCCTTTTCAAAAAAGATGGAGTCTTCCAAGGCCAAGTACCCTTGTCTGTACAAGATTCCATCCCTTTTCTCCTCAATCACATTTTGTTCTATAATTTTTTTCTTTTTCTCTTGTCTCTGATTATTCTCTCTCTACTGGGTCATTTACAAATATGCTGCTACCCTCACTCCTCAATCTCCTCCAGCTAATGCCCTTTTCCCCTGTTTCAGTCCCTGTAAAATAAAATTCGATCCAGCTTTTTTCTGCACCGTTCCAAAGTCACGGATCCTTTTGAGTTTACCAATGGCCTTCATTAACTCAATTCAATGGTTTACTCTTGTCCTTCACCTTATCCTCCCTAGAAGAGCATTGATTTCTCCTTTCTTGAAACCTTTTCTTTACTTGGAATACAGGACTTGCCAGTCTGCCAGTTTTCCTTCTACATCCCGGACTCCTTAGATTCTTTTGCCAGATATCTGTATCTCTTGATGTCTCCTGAATTTATATCACCATCCCTGACATTACCCTCAAAATGCGCACTTGGATGCACAACTAGCTAATTCATATCTCCAACTGAATGTCTTTTAAGGATCTCACACTTGTATGTGCAAGCTGAATATTTGAGTCCCTACTTTCCAAACTCTCTTGGTCTCAGCCAGTGTTTTTCATCTCATTAAGTGGTGCCACAATTTGCCCAGTTCTTCAGGCCAAGAATTTTGGAGTTACATTTGATTACTCTCTTTCTCTCTCAACCTGGTGAAGTGTAGACAGAAACTATGAACAACACATACAGGCCTGGATCATTAAAAACAGTAGCAGGTTTTCCACTTTTTCTCTTTCTCTACTTCCCTATTGACCAAGTGAGGCCTTAGAATGTGGCAGTGACAATATTGAAGTCATCGGGATCTGTGAATCACCAGTTTGGAGGAAAACCATCCATATGGGTCACCCAATAAAACAAACATTAGGCTCTTGTGAAAATAACAGGTGAACATTTTTGGGGTTAAACTTCTGAAATTTTGGAGTTGTCCATTATAGCAGCAGCCTATCCTTACAAATACAGAAGTTCCTACTTAGAAGGATGGTATTACTCTCAACAAATCAAAGTTGATTATGTGCTGTTGGGTTAGTGATCAGGCAGCAAGGGGCAAAGAAACAGAAAAAGCAAGCTTAAAGCTCTCTGTTTCATATTGTTTTGTGGCAAAATATTTAGCAAATATTAACCTGTAATGATATGAAATGAAGATTACACATTCACCGAGCCTGCAATTTGACAGTAGTGTCTAGGAGTCAGAGTTGTATTACACAACAGCTCTTAGGTTGGTTTTAGAAACCATTACAAGAAAGCTGGCTGCCCAGGAAAAAAATATCTGATATTCAGGGAGAGATCAAAGGAAATGCAGAGAGTACACCAGTCAAGGGAATTACAGGTTTGGAAAAGCTAATTACTCTAGACTGTAAATAGTAAGAGATAAGACACACACGCAGACACGCACACACACACACACACACACACACACACACCGAACAAAAGAAAAGAAAAAAAGTCTTGAGCAACAGAAGTCCAAGTTTTTTAATTAAACTAAGCTACTCAGTTTTGCTTGAAAAAATCAGATCAAGAATATTACCCAATACTCTTAGTCTCTTAGCCTCAAGGTGGTGGTCATTAATCAGAGAGGAGGTGGGTGGAGATGATAAAGGAAAAAGTCAAGTTTGGGAAATAATTTTAGGTACAAGCTTGTGTTTATTGCCACATGGAACTGTCTGGAAGAAAATAGATAAAAAGCTTCCTCAGTTTTTAAGGAAATTGTATTGCCAAAGAAACTGCAAGCCTACTCTAAAAATAGTCTATGACTGTTTGCTGCTTCTTTAACCCTCTCCTGAAATACCCGAGAGTAACATAACAGGTAACCTGACAAGCAGATACCACAGCTATGTTTCCCCAAAGAGGACATACTCCCCATCATCCATGTTAGCTATGGCCATGGAGGATAATAGACAAAACAGAATATTTTCTAAAGATCAGAGGTAAGAACCAGAAAAACATTAAGAGAGTATTAGGGGAGAACAAAATCACAGTTTACAGAAATTTTTTTCTCACCCTAGATTAGGAGGCTTTCACAATGCAAGCCCAAGATATTCCAATCCCTTCTAAGACTAGTAATTTCCAAGCTGTGACTGTTCTGGATATTCCATTCTATCCATTCTAAGCAAATTTTATTGCAATTACCATGCACTTACTTTACCATTATATATTGGGTATAGAGATGCATGTAGTTTCCAGTAACATGGATTTTCAGTTCCTAGTACAGCAACATCTAGATCAGACAGAAATCATTGCCCATCACCTTGAGAACATGGCCTAGGAGCTGAACAGGGTCATGGGTTGGGATCTGAGTCACCTCACTGAGGAAAGAGGTTGTGTGTCACACATATGGAGGAGGAGTGAAATGGATATTGGGTGACCAAACGGGCATCTAATGACAGAGACCTACTAGACTGAAATGTTTTGCCTGTTTCTTCTGGACACCTGGCTTGACTATATTCAGTTTTGTTTGCCGGGTGGAGCAACGAGATTAAGTTCTGAACGATGGAATAATGATGGAAGTCATATGTACCATTCTGGGCCTGACTCAGAAGGAACCCCGTGAGATCCTGTGCTCTCTCTTTCCCTGTCAAGTGTGGGAAGCAGGGGGCCCTGACGTTCTTTGACAGGGTTAGAAGGCAGAAGGGACCTGAGGTACTGCTTGGCAAATAAAGGCAGGAGAAAAAAGCTCTTTTATCTTTCCCTGCTGATAGGGCAGGTTTATTATTTTTGTTATTTTATATTCCTTCAGGGCAAGACAGTTCTTACCCTGGCCACTTGTTAATTATATTAATTATTATATTAATATGAGGCATTATATATCACTTAAAATATATTAATGAAAAATGATATGAGAGAACCTGTAGAGTTCTGCTTTGTAGGTTTTAGAAATATGCTGAAATCAGTACTCCCTGTCCAATATTTGGACAAAACTTATTAGCTTTGATGTGATAATGTCTGAAAAAAAATCTCAAGATCAAAATAATATCACTTCAAGCAAAGCAGAGTTAAATCTACCTAGAATTGATTTAATTGTTTTAATTGAAATCTTTAGCAAAATTCTTATTCTTATTTCACTAAGGAACAAAAAAAACATTAAAGCCTAAATCCTAATCATTAAATTCTGAACTTAGCTTTTAATACTAAAATTGAAGCTTAGTCTTAACCACTGCAACAATCCTTATTCTTAGTGCCAGCACATACATGACTATGTGTTGTACTTATTCATGAATATTTCTGGTTAAATTATCTGATTCTTATAAAAGAAACCAAAGTGTTACTTACCTCTGTGTTTAAAGGGCTATCCTATATTCTCCCAAATCTACACACCAATTAAAATTTTGCATAGTGTCTAAAAAAATTTTGCCTCCTACAGAATTTTCTTGTTTTTTTGTTTCTGTTTCATTTTTTACTAACCATCTATAGGTTTTGGATACTCCATTAAATATTTTATATGAGATAAATGTGAATTTATTTCAAGTGTTTTACATTTACTCTTTCACCTAATTGAGAAATTTCTTAGAATAATATATTTTATATTAGTGGAAATAGAAGCTTGAAAACAAATGACAACTCTTGAGTCAATTATTCTAACCTATATGTGTGATAATTCTCTTTTGAAATCAAAAGTGTAAGATGAAATAACTTTCAAATTCTTTCATATCATTTACTTACATGAAGATGACTTTTTGGGGTGCAGAAATAGGTGATCTGTGGTTTTAAGTTTGGTATGAAGAAGATGTATCTGGAAATATAGTGGTCAAATTTCAAAGGCAGTTGGGATGAACTCTATATGTTCATTGAAACTGGTGATTTTAATGAGGAAGTTGTTCACATGAGCCCCTTGAGATCACACATTCAACTCACAAGTCATGTCTAGTTCTTACCCACTCAGTGGAGAAGTAATGGGTTTCATTCAAGTATAGTTCTTCTAGCCTCTCTGAGCACCTCTGAAAATTATCTTGGAAGCTGATGGAACCCTTATTCTGAAAATCAGAAAATGGGAGAACCCTGTCAGTTAAAGTCAAATTGTCAGCAAAAACTTTCTGTCTCTTAAAATGACTTAGAGGTTCAGTCTTGAAGTATACAGTAACTATGAAGATTCTGTTCTACTCTACTGGCAGATAAAGTTGCAAACCTGGTTTTAAAAACTAAGAATGAATAGGTCAGTCTATTGTTTAATCTGGCCTGGCCCAGCAGGTGGTTGAATTTTAGCAGGACTGGGTTCAGACTGCAGACAGTCAGTGATGGAAGTGCTCAAGTCAAATAATCAGAGAATAAAGTTAGGCTGGGATCTGGTTGAATAACCAGACCCCAGGTGGTGACAGGGGATCTCTGAGAAGTCCCTTTGAAGAAAACAGTACCTAGAGCTGAACATGGCAACCAGCCTAAGGGTAGAAATTAAGAAGCTGCTCATTACTTGGGCATGATCAGAAACAACATGACTTTGCATGATCAATGTTATCAAAAATCAGCTCCTTGGAAGCAGGGCCTCGTCCTGCTTCATCTTTATGTCCCCAGTGTGTTATAAATTACAAATAGGGCAAATTGGATTAAATATGGCAGTGTGAAAGGTGAGATAGAGACCTCCTCCTAAAACCACATATAATTCGAAAATATAATTAATACAACTAATCCTGAAAGAGTAACAGGAAAGAAGGCTGCACCAGACTGCATACACCTGGAGAAAAGAGTTGAACTCATGGAACAGGGTTGGGGGCTTAAACAATCTTCAAGCGCTCCATCCCCAGCTGGCTACGCATCTCCAAGCCCCCCACCGTGATACACAGCCTGCTGTGTCTTCCTCCCAGCTAGCCTGCACCTGGCTCACAAACCAGCAGCACCTGCCCTGGTGTCAGGCTAGACAGAGGGAAGCCCCAGCTACGGTAGCTAAAAACAAAGCATAGAGGCTTACACCTGTGTGTTCAGCCCACTGGTTCTGGCAGTGGAGACAGGCATAACAGCCGGGAAACAGGAGCAGCTCTTTCCTCACTCCAGGCACCAGCACCACTCCCCTGCGACACCCCCCATCACTCCAGGGGCTGAACAGCTCCAGAGAGTAGAGCTTCTGGGCCCTCGAGGGTGCCACATACAAATATGAAACATCAAAGGAACCTGATTCAAAGCAAAATCTCAACACCAAAGAAAGGACTAAATGAGACAAAATTAATAAATCTTCCTGAAAGAGATTTCAAAATAAAAATCATAAACATGCTCATGGTGACACAGAAAAATATTCAAGAACTCACGAACAAATTTAGGATGGAGATCCAATTGTTGAAGAGCACAATGGAGGGTATTAAAGACAAATTAGATACAGCAGAGGAGACAGTAAGTGAAATAGAAACTAGGGAAGAGGAATACAAATAATCTGAGGCACAGAGAGGAAAAAGGATCTCTTGGAATGAAAGAATACTGAGAGAACTGTATGACCAATTCAACAGAACAATATTCGTATTATAGGGGTACCAGAAGAAGATGAGAGAGAAAAAGGGATAGAAAGTGTCTTTCAGGAAGTAATTGCTGAAAACTTCCCCAATCTGGGGAAGGAGATAGTCTCTCAGGCCGTGGAGGTACACAGACCTCCCTACACAAGGGACCCAAGGAAGACAACATCAAGACATATACTAATTAAAAGGGCAAAGATCAAGGATAAGTACAGACTATTAAAAGTAGCCTGAGAGAGAAATAAGATCAGATACAAAGGAAAACTCATCAGACTTCTCAGCAGAAACCTTACAGGCCAGAAGGGAGTGGCATGATATATTTAATGCAATGAAGCAGAAGGGCCTTGAACCAGGAATACTTTATCTGGCAAGATTATCATTTAACTTTGAAGGAGGGATTAAACAATTTCCAGATAAGCAAAAGCTGAGAGAATTTACCTCCCACAAACCATCTCTACAGTGTATTTTGGAGGGACTGCTATAGGTGGAAGTGTTCCTAAGGTTAAATAGCTGTCACCAGAGGTAATAAAAGGGATAGAAAAAGAGTACAGAATATGATACCTAATATATAAAGAATGGAGGAGGAAAAAAAGGAGAGGAAAAAAAAAAGAACCTTTAGATTGTGTTTGTAATAGCATATTAAGTGAGTTAAGTTAGACTCTTAGATAGTAAGGAAGTTAACCTTGATCCTTTGGTAACCATAAATCTAAAGCCTACAATGGCAATAAGTACATACCTATCAATAATCACAGTAAATGTAAATGATCTGAATGCACCAATCAAAAGACATAGTCACTGAATGGATAAAAAAAAGACCCATCTATATGCTACCTACAAGAGACTCACTTTAAAACCAAAGACATACACAGACTAAAAGTGAAGGGATAGAAAAAGATATTTCATGCAACTAATAAGGAGAAAAAAGCAGGGGTTGCAGTACTTGTACCAGACAAAAGACATTAAAAAAAGAAAGTCAGAAGAGATAAAGAAGGACATTACAAAATGATAAAGGGGTCAATCCAACAAGAGTATATAACCATTATCTATGCACCCAACACAGGAGCACCTACATATGTGAAACAAATACTAACAGAATTAAAAGGGGAAATAGAATGTAATGCATTCATTCTAGGAGACTTCAACACTCCACTCACTCCAAAGGACAGATCAACCAGACAGAAAATAAGTAAGGAGACAGAGGCACTGAACAACACATTAGAATAGATGGACCTAACAGACATCTACAGAACTCTACACCCAAAAGCAGCAGAATACACATTCTTCTCAAGTGCGCACGGAACATTTTCAAGAATAGATCATATACTAGGCCACAAAAAGAGCCTCGGTAAATTTAAAATGATGCTCCTAAATAACCAACGGATCAATGACCAAATAAAAAGAGAGATCAAGCAATATATGGAGACAAATGACAACAATAATTCAACAATGCAAAATATGTGGGATGTGGGATGGCAGTGAAGGCCATGCTAA
>JAQQAC010002701.1:5515800-5578332 GCA_029783875.1 Phataginus tricuspis | reverse complement strand
TTTGAGCAGAAATAAATAAAATTGAGAAGAATAAAACAATAGAAAGAATCAATGAAAGCAGGAGATGGTTCTTTGAGAAAATAAACAAAACAATATAGACAAAACCCTAGCCAGACTTATCAAGAAAAAAAGAGAGTCTACACACATAAACAGAATCAGAAATGAGAAAGGAAAAATCACTGTGGACACCACAGAAATACAAAGAATTATTAGAATACTATGAAAAGTTATGATAACAAACTGGATAACATAGAAGAAATGGATAACTTTCTAGAAAAATACAACCTTCCAAGGCTGATCCAGAAAGAAACAGAAAATCTGAACAGACCAATTACTAGCAATGAAATTGAACTGGTAATCAATAAACTACCTAAGAACAAAACACCTGGGCCAGATGGCTTCTTTGCTGAATTTTATCATTTAGTGAAGATCTAATACCCACCCTCCTTAAAGTTTTCCAAAATTAGAAGAGGTAGAAATATTTCCAAACTCACTCTATGAGGCTAGCATCAGCCTAATACCAAAACCAGGCAAAGGCACCACAAAAAAGAAAATTACATACCAATATCCCTAAGGAACATAGATGCAAAAATACTCAACAAAATATTAGCAAACCAAATTCAAAAATACGTCAAAAAGATCATCCATCATGATCAAGTGGGATTCATCCCAAGGATGCAACAATGGTACAACATTCTAAAATCCATCAATATCATCCACCACATCAACAAAAAGGACAAAAATCACATGATCATCTCCGTAAATACCAAAAAAGCATTTGACAAAATTCAACATCCATTCATGATAAAAACTCTCAACAAAATGGGTATAGAGGGCAAGTACCTTAACATAATAAAGGCCACATATGACAAACGCACAGCCAACAGTATACTTAACAGAGAGAGGCTGAAAGCCTTTAAGATCAGAACCAGACAAGGATGCTCACTCTCCCCACTTTTATGCAACATAGTTCTGGAGGTCTTAGCCACGGCAATCAGACAACTCAAAGAAATAAAAGGCATCCAGATTGGTAAAGAAGAAGTTAAACTGTCACTGTTTGCAGATGACATGATATTGTACATAAAAAACCCTAAAGAATCCACTCCAAAACTACTAGATCTAATATCTGAATTCAGCAACGTTGCAGGATACAAAGTTAATACCCAGAAATCTATTGCACTCCTATACACTAATGATGAACTAATGGAAAGACAAATTAGGAAAACAATTCCATTCACAATTTCATCATAAAGAATAAAATACCTAGGAATAAACCTAACGAAGGAAGTGAAAGACCTATACACTGAAAACTACAAGACACTCATGAGAAAAATTAAAGAAGATACCAATAAATTGAAACACATCCTGTGCTCATGGATATGAAGAATTAATATTGTCAAAATGGCCATTCTGCCTAAAGCAATCTACAGATTCAATGCAATGCCTATCAAAATACCAAAAGTATTCTTCAACAAACTAGAGAAATTAATTCTAAAATTCATATGGAATGACAATAGACCCCAAATAGCCAAAGCAATCCTGAGAAAGAAGAATAAGGCTGGGGGGATTATGCTCCCCAACTTCAAGTTCTACTACAAAGCCACAGTAATCAACACAATTTGGTACTGGCACAAGAACAGACCCATAGACCAAAAGAACAGACTAGAGAGCCCAGATGTAAACCCAAGTATATATATGGTCAATTAATATATGATAAAGGAGCCATGGACATACAATTGGGAAATGACAGCCTCTTCAACAGCTGGTATTGGGAAAATTGGACAGCTACATGCAAGAGAATGAAACTGGATTATTGTTTAACCCCATTCACAAAAGTAAACTTGAAATAGATGAAAGACCTGAATGTAAGTCATGAAACCATAGAACTCTTAGAAGATAACATAGGCAAAAATCTCCTGAATATAAACATGAGCAACTTTTTTCTGAATTCATCTCCTCAAGCAAGGGAAACAAAAGCAAAAATGAACAAGTGGGACTACATCAAGCTAAAAAGCATCTGTACAGCAAAGGACACCATCAGCAGAACAAAAAGGGATCCTACAGTATGGGAGAATATATTTGTAAATGACATATCTGACAAGGGGTTAACATCCAAGATATATAAAGAACTCACATGCCTCAACACCCAAAAAGCAAATAACACGATTAAAAAATGGACAGAGGATATAAACAGATAATTCTCCAAAGAAGAAATTCAGATGGCCAACATTCACATGAAAAGATGCTCCACATCACTAATCATCAGAGAAATGCAAATTAAAACCACAATGAGATATCACCTCGCACCAGTGAGGATGGCCAACATTCAAAAGACTAAGAACAACAAATGCTGGTGAGGATGTGGAGAAAGGGGAACCCTCCTATACTGCTGGTACGAATGAAAGCTAGTTCAACCATTGTTGAAAGCAAATTGGAGGTTCCTAAAAAAACTAAAAATAGAAATGCCATTTGACCCAGGAATTCCACTCCTAGGAATTTACCCAAAGAATGTAATTTCTCAGATTCAAAAAGACATATGCACCCCTATTTACAATATTGAAGCACTATTTACAATAGCTAAGATATGGAAGCAACCTAAGTATCCATCAGTAGAGGAATGGATAAAGAAGATGTGGTAGTTATACACAATGGAATACCACTCAGCCATAAGAAGAAAACAAATTCTACAATTTGCAAGAACATGGATGGAGCTGGAGGATATTATGCTCAGTGAAATAAGCCAGGAGGAGAAAGACAAGTATCAAATGATTTCCCTCATTTGTGGAGTATAACAAGGAAGCAAAACTGAAGGAACAAAACAGCAACAGACTCACAGACTCCAATAAGGGACTAGTGGTTACCAAAGGGGAAGGGTGGGGAGGGAGAAAAAAGGGGATTCCAGGGTATTATGATTGGCACACATGGTGTGGGGGGGACCAGGGAGAAAACAGTGTAGCACAGAGAAGGCAAATAGTGACTCTGTGGCGTCTTACTACGCTGATGGACAGTGACTACGATGGGGTATGGGGGGGGGACACAGTAACAGGGGTGAATGCAGTAAGCACATTGTTTTTCCATGTGAAACCTTCATAAGAGTGTATATCAATAATACCTTAATAAAAAATAAATTTTACAAAAAGTTACAAATATGGCTGTGAATGAATTAAGAAAGAAGAATCGGTATCACGTGGGAGAGATACACAGATGGAGCATTTAGGGTCGGCCTTTCATTGGGAGTCTTGCTCTGGTGACTTTGTTCTTCAAAAGATCTTTCCTGATAGTAAAATTTTGGTTTCAGTAGAGTAGAATCTAAATTTTTTTCTAAGAAACCCAGTATTATGAAACCCAGTATCTATCATGGAAAAATGAATTTATCAAGTGTCAGAAGAAATATTCATTTTGCATGGAAAATAAAATTATGACATGTAATTCCTTAAACAAGGATGAGACAAGGCCTGGATAGTAATTGCACAAGAGATTTACGGTAAGAACACAGGAAGCAGTGTTTCCACAACCACAGGCTTTCTGTCTCTCCCTCGTGCTGAGCTTATGTCTTTATATGAAAGTGTTTGTTCTTTTTGTTTTACAGAGGGTCGGGTGAAAAGAAAAAACAAACTCTACTAACTCAGGAAATAATAAATAAAGGGTGGGAGTGCCCCAGAGAACAAGTTTGGATTATTGTCTGGAGGTTAATTTTCCTAAGAGAATCTACAAATAAATTACATTAACATTGGAGTTCATTAAATCACTCAATGCACTTTTTTTTCTGGAATCCTTAAAGGATATATCAGGTAGAGAACAAGCAAGGGAGATTAACAAAATGATCCTTATTTTGCACAAAAATTACCTGATAATATATTTTCTGATGTAACATATTAAAGATAATATTAAATATATTTAGTAAAATTTAAGTTAATTTATAGACTAAAAAATTACATCCACAAAGCAAATAAAATCCCTTCTATAATAAGACAGAGTTTCTTTTTTGAATACTGAGTTATGGGCATAGGGTAATAGCATATTACTACATGATAAGTTAAAATGGAAAATATATTAGTAAGTTGAATAAAAAACTTATTCAAGTTGCATTAGAACTAACCATGCAGAAGATTGATACATGGTAGATGAGTATCATCTAATTCACTATAAAACCCAAAAGAAAAAACAAATGTCTATCTATCTACAATTTACGAAAATTAAATGAAATGATGGTTCAAATTATTCAATTTAACTAAAATATCTGATTATTTCATAAGTCCATTTAATTAATTTTCAGAAGATTGATCTGCTAATCCTGTACAATCATAATAGCAAAATGAATCTAAACAGTACTTTCTCCTCCAAATAATTTATACCAGAACCAAACAAAATCAGGGAATGCATAGCCTATAATTATTACAAGACTCCATATGAACACAAGTAGCAATATTCATCCTTTTCATCATTTGAAAATACAAACCATTATAAACTTTTGTCACTTCGATCTAGTTTCCTAAATATTCACTGCCTACTAGTCAAAGGATATATTATAAATCGCTTTCCAAAATCTTCTCAAATTAATGTTTAAACCACATCTTCCACAATTTCAATGAAAATAGAAGGAGCTGAAGGTTCCCTTTTATTTGTTCTTCGTCTAGTTAAAACTGAAATAAAATTAGTGAGTAAATGAAAGTTTATAAAAGTCACAAATAGGTGCTGAGGTCTCACCTTATATTAGCAGTGAAAAATGCATAAACATTTCTAAATTCACAGCTAAGAAAATTAAAAGATTAACTTAATGTTGGCTAGTTTTTGCATATTTACCCAGAGAAACAGAATTATCCTTTTTTATTTGGAAAAAGTACTTTTACAGTTTGTATAAATGTAAACAAAACATCTGGATGAGGAGTGAAAAACGGTAAAGCCAATCACCCATTACTTCTAGTTACTAGCATAGAGCATTAATGTACACTGAAGGTCAGACTAAAACAACAACAAAAATCGCCAGGTAGACCTAAGAGCATTCTAGGTGTTTTATACTAGCTGCATCAAACGTTTAATTTTAGATTGATGGATTTGTAAATTTCTCACTTTCATCCAAGTATTTAGACATTAGTCGAAAGTTAGTCATGAAAAACATAGCAAGATAATCCATAAAATCAGAAAATTTTCCTCCTGCTCGTTAGTAAAAACTGCCTTACTATGTAAAAGATACTTATAATCCTTTATCTCTATCTTTCAAAAACCATTCTGAATTTTTTATTTGTTTGCTCTTTATTAAACAAACTTCCATGGTCTCCCTGAAAATCATACTCATCTACTATTTTTACTGTTTATTCTCAGGCACTCGCATTACACATGTTCACTCTGCTGGCTGAGTTTGTCTTTCCTTCTCATTTTACCTTCAGCCACACGTTTTTTTCCTCACTCTAAGTCATTCAGTCGGTAGTTCTCAATAAAACACGCTCCATTTGGAAACTCGTTGGGGCCTTACTGGTTTTCACGTGATCTGAAGCATGTTTAGTGGGCAGAGATCAATTACACTGGCTATCCTACTGTCTACGGGACAGTCCTATGAAACAGGAAATGGCTCACAGCCTGGACAGCTTTAAAAAGTTTCACCAGACATGGTTTTGAGCATGCTTAAAAATTCTGAGGCGAACATGTAATTTCAAATTGCATAAAATTCAACTGACATTTAACCTAAGGTATAATTATAATTTCTTTGTTTGGAGCTTTACAAATCACCAGATGTAGCTTCTTTTATGCTTGAAATGCCTAACGTGTACTTGCCTCTCTTCTTTTCCTTCCTGCAGTGAAATTCTGACATTAACTACCCAGAGTTGGGTCAAACTTTACAAAGGGCATCCAGACCTCCATAAAACTGCCCTTACTTCTGATACCAGCCTTGAGCCCAGGGGTTCTTAGAGCACCCGCCCTTCTGATAAAGTCGCAAAAAACTTGGGAGTTCCCACTATACCTTTGGTTTCAGTAATTCACTAGAAAAACTCCCAGAACTCAGGAATGTGCGATACTTATTATAATTACAGTTTTATTATAGCAGAAGAGGATATAAATCAAGGCTAGCCTTAGAAGAGGTGCATAGGGTAAGGTCTGGGAGCGTTCCAAATGCTAAGCGCCCCCAGTGAGTCGGGATACACCACCTTCCTGTCAATTTGATGTGTAACAATACAAACAAGAGTGCTGTTAACCATGGAACATCAACTGAGCCTTCAGGCCTAGCGTTTTTATTGGGATTTCATTACACAGGCATGACTGATTGAATCTTTGTCCTGGCAGTTGAAATCAATCCCCTGATTCCCTCGAGTCACTCACATATCAAAGGGCTCATGCTATTTTCTTTTTTAGAAGACTTCCTTTCCTGCATGCCTAGCTGTCCGCATAGCTCATTATAATTCAAGACTCAAATTAGGTGAAATTAAGTCTTTCCTGTACCTAGGTTAAGTGAGTTTCCATTTTTTGTATTCTACTGGCACTCTGTATATTATTTTTGGTAAGTCGTTTACTTTCTATTTTAAAAATCTATTTATGTAAATATCTACACTTAAAAATTGCCCCTGATACTTATTCTCTTTCTTTGTAAGAGAAACACACATATTTAGTTGGCCATAATGGATTTCCATAATAAAGACTAAAATTTCCAGCTTACATTGTAGGTGGTCATGCCATGTGATTAAGCTCTGATCTAAGGGATTTGACTTTCAAGAAGTGTCCATAAAGGGAAGGACTGACCCTGTGCTGCACATCCTTTTCTGCTTGCTGAATCGAGAGGATGCAGACTGGACCAAATGATGCCATAGAGTTGGAATACATGTATAGAAGAAAATGGCATGTGTAGGGACAGTGTATGGATAATTGTTGTCTTTATCATCCTGGGACTAATGACCTTGATATTCTTTTTTTCTATAAGAGAGAAATAAATGTCTATCTTGTTTAAACAGCTGGTATTTTGGTCACTCCAGCCAAATCCAATACTGATTGCTATTCTCATAAAGTTTAAGCTCTTACTATCTTCTTAATTTCCAGAAATGGGAACAATAGCTAGAATGGTATATACTTAATAATTGTCCATTGAATTAAAATAAAATGTAGATGAAAATGCAGTTGATATCTATTTATAAGGAGAAAATGAAGGATTTGTCCCAAATTTTTAATTAACTCCACTGAAATAGGTTTTCAGATAATGATAATTTAAGGTTTCAAATATATAAAATAAGTACATAAAATTGACCAAGTGAGAAAATATCTGTTAAATAAGTAACACCTTTTGGAAAAATGGACATGCTATCCAAATGGCAAAATCTGATATGAAAATAATAATATATTTGTATATTTCAGCATGATAAATGACTTATTTACCTTAGTATTGAAAAGCTTAAGATAAAAACAATGTTTAATCAATATTCAAATTAATAAAAACTATTTTGGTTTCTTGATTTTGTTTTCACTCAACAAGGTATGTCTTTGTCAATGTCAAATTCAGTTTCCACCCCTGTGGGCTTCTGTTAGATCCCTTCCTCTGTGTTTTCTTTCACTTCAGAGACTCTCTTCTCAGGTTTGTTTGCTGGTTCTCCTGTTTCTACCTCAAGTCTGTAGCTCCCAAATCTATGTTTCCACACTGGACCTCCTCCTGAAATTTCAGATTTGTATATCTAAATGTATACTTAAAATATCCATTTTGATACCCAGCAGTCATCTCAGACTTAAAGTATTCAAAATGGAATTATTGAGATTCCACATAAATCTGCATTCTCAAGCAAACCTGCTTTTGTAACTCTGCCTCTTTTTAGTAGACACCTGATTGGCCACGCTTATCAAAAGCGAGATCATGTTCTTGATATGTGCCTTTTGCATCACATCCAAACATACTGCATGTAGTTCATGCCAGATTTAACTCTAAACAAAATCCACATTTCTTGAATATATCCAATTCTCTCTATTTAATCTACAACTGCCTTAAGTCAAACCATCTCACTCACCTGGGCCACTATAAAAGGACCCTCTATGGTCCCATTTTTTATTTTGTTCCTGAGCTCTGGTCAACCTTATAAACCATTCTCTACGTATCAGTCAAAGTTATGGTTTTTAAGTGTAAAGAAGAACAAGGCATTCCTCTACTTAAAACCCAACATTTAACAAATGTCATTTGGGTGGGAAAAATTCTAAGTGAGAATAACTTAAGTGCAGCAGATTTGGATTGGGTCAGATCTGGGCAAAACTGTACTATGCAACTGCTCATTTTGTGAAGCACAAACCATAACAATTGAATATTATCTCTGAAAATTTGATCCTTATGGATTACATATAACAGATATTCAATAGATGGTCTTAAATATATGCCTCCACATCACACTTTCAGAGTGAAAAACTAATCACAGATCTCAAAAAGCATAGAACGTTGACTAAAAATCAAATATACTGTAATATCTACTTTTTAATCATGTGAAACACATTCTTTTAAATACAGTAATTACTCTAGTTTTAATAAGAGGAATATGACACTTATGACAGTTAAAAAATTTTTAATCCCTTATATATTACTCATATGTATATAAAATGTTATTTCAATGTCAGGAGTAAAGTCATGTTTTTTTTTAATCAGTGGAGTAAAGTTGGTGAGTTGTGGAACACTATTACACACAGACAGTCTATCAGATAAAGGTTGTATAATGGGACAATACTACCTTGAATCATATGCTAACTATATACAAAACTGCTGATTTGGTTTCCTGCTTTTTGTTTCCTTATTTTAGTTAACCTATTTCCCATTTAAATCTAGTAATAAATATAATACTTGGATTTTTTCCAATGAAAAGATGCAAAAAGTAAATAATTTCTTAAACATAGAACAATGGAAACTTTACTTTCATTTTGTTTCATACCAGAGACTGACTTCTCTAGAGGCAGTGTGTTTCTTCTTCCCAAATTATCATGCTATCCCTGGATGAACAAGAGTATCTCAATATACGAAGTTATATAGCCCTCCATTTTTCAGTCAGATCTCTAGTACTGAGATTTCTTTTTGTTCCCCATTGTATTAGTTTCCATTTGCTACCGTAACATTTCACCACAAATGTAATGGTTTAGAACAACACACATTTCTTATCTTGCCATTATGTGGCTCAGAAGTTTGAAATGGTATCACTGTGCCAGAAAGGAAGGCATTGAGTAGGGCTAGTAGGAGACAATCTGTCTCCCTGCCCTGGTCAGCCTCAAGGACCCCAGCTTCCCTCGCTCACGGTCTCCTTCCCCTCGGGAAGCCCGCACTGTCCCACCACGGGCTTCTCCGGCTCCACCTCCACGGTGCTCTCGGTCTCCCTCTTTCCCTTTCAAGGGCCCCTGTGATTATATTGAGACTGTCCTAGTCTGGGCTGCTATAACAAAATACCACAGACTGGATAGTTTATAAACAACAGTAATATATTTCTCAGTTCCCAAGGCTGGGAAATCCAAGATAAAAGCACTGGAAATTGGAAATCTTTTCAATGTAACTTCACATGGCAGAAGGGGCAGGGAGCTCTCTGGGGCCTCAGTCCCACTCATGGTACCGGTTCCAGTCATGAGCGTTCTGCCTTCGTGCCCTAATCACCTCCCAAAGGCCCCACCTTCAACACCACCACCTTGGACATTATCAATATATGAATTTGGTTGGGGGAATACAAACAATGAGTCTATTCAAGGCTCAACAGGGTGCTGAAAAATAATCTCTCCAATCTGAGGTCAGCTGAGTAGCAACCTTAATCCATCAGTACCTTAACTCCCCTTTTCCATGGAACCTAACATAGTCACAGTTATCCTGGAATTGGCACCTGTACATCTTTGAGGAGCCATGATTCTACCTATCAAAATGACCTTCCAGTGTATGGCTCCCATTCAGTTATCAGGGACCGAAGAGATAGATTTTAGAACTTCATTAACCTTTAAGAGTATAAATTACATGTTGCAAATGTATATTCCCAATCCCAGATTAAACACATTTCTATTCATTCAACCACTCATTCAGCAAAACATGTTTTGGGTACCTATCCTACCCCAACACTACAGATTCCTTAGAAACAAAGCAGAGATAAACCACCCACTCTGATGGGGAAAGTGGTATAATGCAGTTGGTGTGAACATTACAGAGATGTGCCCAACATTATAGGATGTATTAGAAGTCCCTAAACATAGGTGGTTAGTTCATTAAAAAGGTGGAAAATTATTTTATCTAAAAGAATCATCTCCCAGTGGTAAAATATTAGACATTGAAGCAGATGGCAAGGTTATCTGGAGCCACCCAGTATAGCTCAAATCACATCAGGTAAAAGCCTGGTCTGGTTTTAACACGTTTTGAGCAAAACTCAGTTTCTTGAAAAATAACTGGAACGTTTGTTTTAACCATAAAAGGACTCAGATTGTTACACTCAGAGTGCTATAAGACACATCAAAGACGTGAAGAAAAGAGTAATGGTAGTTTTTAGTACAATAACATAACAGTATAGTGTATAGGCAATCCAGAAAGAACATTAAGCTCTGTGGGAGCGATGCTACAGTATGAAGCCATTTTCTTTGTTACTATAGAAACAGCAAAATGTCAACTATTTTTAGAGCTTTGTTCCAAGATTCAAGCAGCCATGCTAGTTATCAGTATGTTGAAAGATGCCAGAAACATATGCCAAGTAGGATAGTTAGAAATTTAAGTTTGTAAAGCAATTTATTTCCTCTACAACATTTTAATAATATGCATGCTCCCCACATTTAATGTTACTTATGCAATTAAGTGTCCACACTTTATCAAAAATTAAATAATCAAGTATTATTTTATATACACATAGTTAATAAAATAGGTTACTTCCATATATGATTTTTCAAGGGTGAGTCTAACATTATAGCGTTCATAGCTATAAACACTATAATTAACTCAGTACACAGACACTCAATTAGTTGGCCTCTATTATTACTTAGCTAATTTCTTTCACCTTCAATAAACATCTACTGAAAGCCATGCACCCTACCAGGTTCTGGAAATATAAGGATGACAAAAGTGCCATATTTTTCCCCAAGTACATATTTCTAAACATGAGCTTGACCTTAAGATGCATTACAATATAAAATCTGACAAAAATTTTTAGGACAAACAAATGTTAATTAAGGAGACTTTCACCAAAAATAACATGTTGGTTCTTAATTTTTGCCAAGAAGCAAAAATGAAGAACGGCTTTATGTTTAACTGTGCGGTTTCCTTTGTATTTGAAGCTTAATGAAGCTCCTCTGGCAAACAAACATCTAAACTCCATCTGTGCAGTGCATTTCACATATTTGTGTATAATGGAAACTTAGGAACTTTTATGTTTTTATGGGCACAATATCAACCATGCAGACAGGAAGAATGATGCAGTTATTGAAATTTTGAATTATCAAAAAGTAGTGTTCACTCATCGCTGCGTACATGTAAGATGTTTATAATTTCTGACCCTCATCTTCTCTTTTCACATTTTAACTGAAAATGGACATTCTGAGGTTTTTATAGACAACTGTAATTATTGAATGCAATTTGAGAAGAAAGTGATCTGGCAAATTACACTCACAGTGAGATTCACTACCTTAGACTGTCACTGATGCCTCCTGAATGCTGTAGGTAGGGACAACTAATTGAGAATAACACAGTCAGAAGGCCTGTTGCAGGAAAACTATCCTCTCATTTGGAGTGACTTAGATACTGTTGTTACCCAGTCCTCACTTGCAAGTTGAGAATCAAGTTGTGAGGAAAACTTACCTAATTTAAAAATCAACATTTTAAATTTAGGATAATAGATTATGGATTAAAAATAAATATTTTAAATTTAGGATGACATGTTACTGTATCAATTAGGTCATTAGGATTGCTGTTGGTATCCATTGGGTAAGAGGTAATAAGGAAGCCTTGAAAGAAAAAGGAATAAAGGAGGCAGGGGGAGGTAGCTGGAATAAGCTAAAGTTGCCATCTACCTGAAAGTTTCATATGCAGAAAATGTTTTATAGTATTTCAAAAACATACATATAGTTAGCTGCATATTTAAAAATTGTATTTGCTGATACTTTAGTGAGAGTCACATTTCCCAACTGAAAAAGAAAGTTAATACCATTACCCAGATAATTGTACTTCAGATTTCTTGGATATCTTAAGCAGGAAAAAACTCTAATTGCCAAATCTCCATTTCTCTTTGTGTTAGAAGATGTGTCTCTTTATAGTCAGTTCCTTCCTAAAGGTGAAAGCACAAATATATTTTTTAGGTTGACTCTGAAGTTTGCTGGATGGTATAACCTGACCATCAGGTGACTTCATAGTGGACGCTGCCTGGGTTTCCTTTCCAGACAGAGGAACTCGTCTCCCAGGCTGCACCAAGTGTCGACCGTGCCCCCCCGGAAACTGCCCGCTACGGAAGACTACGGCCTGTCGCAGCTTATGCCCACTTACCGGGGCAACTTGCTTCCAATATATATGCAGGATATATAAAGGTCCTTATTATTCTGTCAATCAGTATCCCACATATCTCCTGTGGTACAGAATATTGATTTACATGACCATGCCAGGTTCAAAGCTCCCTATGGGATTAATTGATGCCTCTGTTAGAATGAAGTTCAACTTCTCCCTCTACTAAATCTTGGTCTCTTATGCCCTTTAGGGAATTGTTCCTAGAGCTCTCCCAGGTAGTCCTCTGGCACTCAAATTGCCATCTCAATGTCTGTTTCCAGGGTACCCTAACAATCCCTTAAAGTTGTTTGGAGGCCTACAGGTAGACTATGTAACAACACGAGCAGAGGGGTGAAAAAGGTAGGTTTTCAGCATTTATTTTCTTACTATTGATTAACACCTATAGATCTTACATGCTGTCTGATTGCTTTATTAAGGATTGTCTATGAAAATGAACATATTCTTTTGCATAATTGCTGTGCTACAAAAAAGAATCTATAGTTCACTTCATGCTCTGGGAGCTTATTTTTCTGCCCTGATAATCACTGTAGGTGACAACACGGTAGTGCCTTATTTGGTAGGCTTTTCTTTTTAGTAATATAGAAAGTACATATAATATAATTCGTGTATTTAGAGCCAAGAGTGCCTCTCAGGGATTAACTAACATGTTTAACTTAATACTAAAAAAATCAGATTATAAAATATGAGTTGAAGATGTCCATGCTATCCTCACTGTATAGTTGCTGTTATCTTCCCTCTAATAATAGACCATGTACTTCTATATCTTCCTATACTTCTTCAGTGCCTAGCATAAAGTACATTTATAGCAAATGAATGAATTGATTAATAAAATTAGGCGATTCTTACACTGAGCTGCCATATTTATCACAAAGAGGGCAATAGCATAAGTTAAGGTGAACTAACATTCACGTTATTAACTTTTATGTACTATATCTGTGGTATAGAGTAAAACAGGTTTAGTCTATAAGAAAGAACCTATTTGTAGGTACAGACAGAGCAGCGTTCAAACCTCAACTTGACAATTTATTGATGTGACCTTTGCAAGCTAATGAACCACTCACTTATTTTCAACTTGTTATTTTTTTTGTCTTCCTTCTATCTCTCCTCCCTTTCTTCACCTCCTATCTTCTCTTTCCTTCCTTAACAAATATTAATTATTGTATATCCACTATGGACTGAGAACTATGTGAATGTTAAAAAAATGACTGTACACACCGAAGTTTATATCCTTCAATTTCTTACTATTTGGAATAATAAACAAGAAAGAAAAGAGAGTTGTGATGGTGATCTTTAACTCAGTCCAAAGTGTTTGGGGAATGTTTCCCAGTATTGACATTCTCAGAGTTCAAAAATGAGATCAACAATGGGTTTTTTGGTAAGATATGGAGACAGTGGCAGAAAAGGAGGGACAGTGTTCTGGGCAGAGGTTATAAGTAAAGGGATGTGCAGGATGTGGAGGCGGAGAGCACAGAGTTAAATGGGAAAAACATTCTAAAATTTCAATTTCGTGGGTATTTTTTTTTGAGAAAAGAAACCCATTTAGGTCTACCCAAAAAAGAGGTGTATGTGGCAAGTATTCAGCGGTGTCTCACAGAATACAGGAGTGGGATGGTAGCCAGGCCCCCTGGGGCAGGAATCTGTCATAGGCAAGCTGTCATGAGTTGATTCTCTCTCTGCTTCTTTGGGGCCTCATGGCATTTTCTCTCTGCCTTGTTCGGCATCTTGTTTCAGCCTTCCCTGCAGTTTTTACTTGGCTGTAACTTTCTTTGTTGCTGTCTACATATAGTGGAAACATTGCTTTCCCAGCCCCATGTTTATATCACTACTCAGTTCAGAGACCCAGCAGAATCTGACAAGAGGCCTGTTCCCCCAATTCCAGGTTACTACAAGTGAGAATTCCCATGGGGTCAGACGCTTATCTCCCTATCCAAAATGGGTTAGAAAGGTGATATAGCTTTGACAGTGCGGGCCGACCTGAGGGCTTGTTTCTGGAGGAAGTGATTACCAGCAAGGGGATGACTTTACTGTGCCTGCAGCATAGAGCAGTTGGGGTGGAGGAAGGCTTGGGATTGAATGAGGAAGAGATAAAATTACCATTATCTTGCAAGTTATAACAAGGACTTTGAACTTTATTCTAGGTGTATGAAACAGAGATTTGTAAGTGACATGATGAGATTTTCTTTAGAAAATGCACTCTGTATATCCAGTGCAGAAAAGATTTGAATACATCAATATGTAGTATAGGAATATCTGTGCAGCCCAGGTGAAATACAATTCAATAGTGGCAGAAGATAAACAGTTCATAGAGACTGGAAATAAAACCTGGTCACAATGAAAACTTGAGGTTCAAGAAGTTTGAGGGACTTCCGTAATCTCTAGCATTACTAATTAGGGTTTCTGTCAGGAGCAGATCTGGGATTTGGAGATCCAAAGCGTTGGCCACCTGAGAATCCTCTTTAATAAAACATACAACATATGAAAATAAAATTAAGAATAAATGTAGATGTTTAGAAAAGAGATAACTGAATTTAAGTGTAACCCCAACTCAACTTCCCCAATTCATATTTCACAAATACTTGAGATACCTAAGTGCCACCCAACATGAGGGGAAACATGCATAGACGTCAAAGTGGAAATACACAGTGGTCCTGACCAAATGCTGTAAAAATATATTCGTTTTGCAAAATTTAACATACATATGACCATGTGAATACATTGCTAGGGTCCCTTCCAAAGGCATTGAAGGGTGAAGGGCGTTGAAGCTTAAGCTTCATTAATTAGTTTCACTGTAAATCCACGCCCAGTTACTAAATATGACAGATCAAAATCTCCCAGGAAAGCTGAAAATTCCAGTGTCCCCACAAAGCTATAAATCAATGTAATGTATAAGGAAGAGAGTTTGAATCAATCTAATATATCAGGAAAAGAGTAATGTTATTCCACAAGACCCTGGATGTAGCATTACCATTTGCTTAAGGCTATATTCGATGACTTACCATTCTTCTTCTGTGTATAGTTAATAGAATAATATTTTAAATGCCTGTGTATGTCTAGGGGCCAATGCCCTGAAATTGAAAAATATATTGTTTCTTGTAGCAGTCTGTGGTTTGTGAAACATGAGGGTTCAGGTTTACTTAGAATAATCTATTTAATTATAAGATACTCTAAATTTTCTTTAATGTTTAATATCCTATATATACTTGGAGAAATATTCTATTTCATTTGCTGTAGATGATTGAAAATGAGTGAGAGAGTTGCTGTTCATCGGCTACGGTCATGCTCTCCTAAAGAGGAAGCATCGAAGTTTAAGAACAGTTATCCGGAGGCCCTGGTTATCCTTTGAAAAGTGCTTTATATCAATAGACATACCAGGAATGCTTGTTTTATAAGAGTACTCAAACTAGGCAACTTTTGAAAATGAGTTCAAAGTTTATTTCCACTCAGTGGATAAAAAGGTTTTTTTAACAGTCAAATGAGGAATAAGAGCCAATTTTTTTGGACTTTAAAGTAAGCTATAACAAATTTCACAATGGAATTTTAAACTTAATAATAGATTTTAAAACACTAATGACTTTTTATCCATCTAGTTACCAGAAAGTTTCCTTGCTGTATATTTCTGAGAAATGTAATATCATCACTTGGTATTTATAAAATATCCTCATGTAGAGCATGTCTTTTTATTTTTTGTAATTTGTGAGTGTTTGAGGATGTAAGTCTGGGGAAAGGAAATCCCGGGGCAAAATACCTCTAAAAACCGAAATCAGTCAAAGGGAGAAATAAAGTTTAAAATCCATTTATTGCTTACAAACTGCAGTCTGAGGCCTTCTCTCTCCTGCTCCAGCAGAAGCAAAACCGGCCCTCCCCCAACCTCTCGGGTACAGATAAGCCCCTCTTGCTCAGGTAATTACCCATTGATACGGGGATGAACTTCTCTCCACCCATGAGGAATGATGCAAATGCACTAAAGCCGTGTTTCTTTCCACCTCTGAATGCCATATGCAGATGTACTAAAGCCAGGCAAGATATTCTGGAAATATTACAATTTTAGCCACAGATACTTATGGAAAATGTCAGACTGTCATCCCTAGATACCAAAGTCCTCAATTTGTCCCTTATATAAACCTTGGGGAAGCACAGCCTTCTCAGTGATCCTGGCCAATGTGTTATAACAGAGCAGTTTAAGCAATAACTGTGTGGCTCAGGGCTTGGCCTCTTTGCCGCATCTGTCAGCCAATGCACCAACTCAACTACAATTTTTATGATGTGTACCAATTTCACTGAAAAGTGAATACATGCCTGTAGGTTTTACAGTTGCCTTGAGAAACAAAAAGCCTAAACTAATTGCAAAAGCTGTCACTATTGTCATTGAGCCACTGAGTTGAAAAGTTTACTAAGCAATCTCACAGTTTGCTTTGTACCCAAAGTTATGATGTGGGTCAAATTGCAATATTTCCAGAATCTCATCCCTGGCTTTAGTGCATCTGCATACCAGTAGGTGTTTCCAAGGAGTGGAGCGAATTAGTTCATCTACATATCAATAGGTAGTTACAAGGGTGTGTGAGGGTTTATCTGGACAGGAGAGGTTGGGTGGAGCTCTCTGCTGCTGTAGCCTGGTTAAGAGAGAGACCAGATGACTACTTATAAGAAACAAATAGGTTTCTTAAACTTTATTTCTCCCTTTGGCTGATTTTGGTTTCAAAGGTATTTTGCCCTGGAATTTTCCCCCAGACTTACATATGATTTTACCTAAATTATACTATTTGCTCTGAAGCCAAACATAAAACAAGGATAGATTAATCAAATATAATTATATAAAGGCAGGAAGTTTTCTATTTGTATGTTCATAAATTTCATTGTGTGTGCTGAACAATATCGTTGGTCTTAGTTATAATGTTTAAGAAATCTGTTGCTAAAACTCCTTATCATGCAACACTTGGCCAACATGAAAACCTAGTTTTCAAAATGTTTAGACATATTCTGTGTAAGATCTGTTTTTGTGCGTCATTAATGATTCACGAAAAGAATAAATATCTGGGTGACTGCCCTCTTCTGGTTATGATAATCAGTCTTGTGGATCTGTGAAACTAAGGTAAAAATGAGAGACCAATGAACAAACAGAAGGGCTGTTTCTTTAGGTGCATATTGGAGCAGAAGGGAAGAGAGTCAATGCACAGCAAAGAGTGGAGGAGAGTCTGGGTCCTGTGCAGAGTTCAGGCTGAGGGAAAACACGTATGCCCCTTTCTCAGTTCCACAATGCTCTGGCAGGTCACTCACTGTTCAGGAAATGGCTATTGGAATCAGAATGGCAACAGAGAGAACCCAGATCGGTCTGGATCAGACCAAGTGATATAGGATGAGAACTAATAAAATGGCCTAGAAACACAAGACAAAAACTTTTCCTATCCCATCACTTCACAAGGTGGGTCAGAAGATTATAACTGGGGAATTAAAGACTTCTGGAAAAGAACAATACCCAAGCAGGAAGCTTGAATAATGTCCTTAAGGGCAAGGCTACCTACAAGGGGAGGCAGTTACATTCAATTGGTGGCAGAGGTCTCTGCCCTGGAGCATATTTTCTAACCTTCTCCGCTAATTTCCACGAGGGGGAGCTAAAACCACACTTTCAGCCCCTCTCCCTTCTATAACTAAGGTAGCTGAAATGGAGTTCATAGGTGTGTTTCCAGGCAGCTGCATTTGGGGAGGTCTCTCCCTCAACCTGGACAGGGGAGGGTTCTTGACTCTGAATGAGAAAGAGTTCTTGTGCAGGTCAGACAAGTGTGGTTGAGGAAAGAATTCATTAAAGCAAGAGCAGCAGGGAATGGCAGCAGAGAACACGAAAGTGCAGAGGGAAAGTTCTCAGCCTAGGAAGGATTACCTTGCCAACTCCTGAAACCAGGGTCACCTGCGTCTGCTTGGATTGGCAAGGCATGGGGACCAGCCCCGACCACTCCAGGATCTGGGGAGCTTCAGAGTACAGGATGGAGTAAGACTGTGTTCTGAGAACTTCCCAGAGAAAGGAGATTTTCAGGTAGGCTCCTGCAAGCTGCAATTCTATCCGGGTCATCCAGGGACAGGAACTTGCAGGACCAAATCTGAGCTCTCAGCAGCCCCTCCCTACTTACCAGGGGTAAAACGGAGACAGAGTGAAGACCTGGAAATAGAAAGAAATAGCAAAGAGATAAAACAAAATAATTTGAGCAGTGAGAAAACTTTATTTAAAAGTACACACTTAAAGAAAGGAAAGTACAGCGTTCCTCAGAGAGAAGGCATGCTGAAAGGTACAGGATTCTGTCTTTTTAAGGCTCTCAAGAAGGGACAAAGGGCAGAGGGGCCATTGTTGGGTGTAGGCTTGACTTGTGGTCTCATGATGTCTCTAGTTAAGGACATTATGTCCTCATCCAGTCAGTCCTCTGGATAATTCTGTAAGATAAACTTAACACAGGGGATTTATTGATTCTTTTCTTCTCCAAAATAGTGGTTACCCTCAAGCAGTGGGGACCTATCAGTTAGAACTGCTTGCCCTGCCTTAATATTGGGTGTGTTATTGTCTGATTACCAAAGGATATGTTAGGAATCTTACTTCTCAACTCTCTGCCTTTTTAAAGTGGATTGTAGCCTTAAGATGGAGTCCCTCCTATTCTTACTGCCCTGTTTATATCTCAGCATTTTTCGTCATAGGCAAGAAAAGTTCATCATGATGCTTGTCCCATGTCCCTGACCTACGTGTAAAAGTAATAAAAGTAAGACCACAAACTGAATAGTTTATAGTATGCAAAACAGAATTAATGTAACTGAGATGAAAATAATAATAATTCTAAAATACCCCAAAGCATTCAAGGCAAATAACGGTAATAATAAGCAGAAATAAATAGAAACATCTATGGAATAGATACTGAGTTTAAAATATTAATACCTTGGAGGAAGAGCAGAATATGTATAGCAGAAAATCTTCTTAAGAAACTCCACAAAAGAAGATAATATGGATAAAATTGATTACAAAAGAAAAATTAAAATATATAGTGTTTAGTAGTAGTTTTCTCAATTTCCTCATACCTAAAGTTTCAGACACAAGAAGGGGAAATAGTATTGAAGAAATAATGAATAAGAAAATAGTCCAGCAATGACATAATTGCAAGACCACTTTAAAATAAAAATTTAAATAATTAGGTATAAAGATAAAATTCTGAAAGCTTCCTGTAACTCCAGGGGGAAATATATTCCCAGACCCAGGGCAAATTACCTTTGAAACCAAAATGAATCAAAGGGAGAAATAAAGTGGGAGAAACCCATTGATTGTGTACAAACAGTTGTCCACTTTTGCTCTCCCATTTCTCTTGTGACCTGGCTGCAAAAAGAGGCCCATCCTAACCTCTCCAGGCCAGATATACCCTTGATTCCCGTAATCACCTATTGATATAGAGAGGGACTACTTTTCACCCCTTGGGAATACCTATTGATATGGAGATACACTAAGGTTAGGCGAGAGATTCTGGAAATATTGCAATTTTACCCACTCTTCCTAAGAAAGATTATATATCCCACAAAGAAAATGGAATTAAACTGAAAATAAATTTTCTAACACTGGATGAAAGAAGAATCTTTCTAAAGTGTTAATGGCAAAGCCCAAACCTAGTATTTTATCCTTAGCTAAATTATTATTTAAATGGAGGGTGAAATAGCATGTTCTCAAGGGCTGCACTTCCTGTAGAACTTTTTGCTCTTAATCATATGTGGATTTTGACTCCTATATTTGGAAAGAGCAGTCCTAGACACTTCCATTCCACAAAACATGTCTTCAAATTTATTCTCAGTTGGAGGAATTACTCCAGCAAGAAAATAAACAAATCAAGGGAGATTCTATGAGATAATTACAACTGGAAGAAAATTAATAATTTAAATATTTAATAATGAAGGAAATTAATGATTTAAATAATTAAAAATGCTGCTGCATTCTTAGGGTAAATTCCTAGGAGTGGAATTCCTGAGTCAAATGGCATTTCTATTTTGAGTTTTTTGAGGAGCCTCCATACTGCTTTCCACAATAGTTGAACTAATTTGCATTCGCACCAGCAGTGTAGGAGGGTTCCCCTCTCTCCACATCCCAGCCAACATTTGCTGTTGTTTGTCTTTTGGATGGCGGCCATCCTAACTGGTGTGAGGTGATATCTCTTTGTGGTTCTAATTTGCATTTCTCTGATGACTAGTGATGTGGAGCATGTTTTCATGTGCCTGTTGGTCATCTGAATTTCTTCTTTGGGGAAATGTCTGTTCAGATCCTCTGCCTATTTTTAATTGGCTTATTTGATTTTTGTTTGTTGAGGTGCGTGAGCACTTTATATAATTTGGATATCAACCCCTTATCAGATATGTCATTTATGAATATATTCTCCCATACTGTAGGATGTATTTTTGTTCTACTGATGGTACCTTTGCTGTACAGAAGCTTTTTAGTTTGATATAGTCCCACTTGTTCATTTTTGCTTTTGTTTCCCTTGCCCGGGGACATATG
Source organism: Phataginus tricuspis (assembly GCA_029783875.1). NCBI lineage: Eukaryota > Metazoa > Chordata > Mammalia > Pholidota > Manidae > Phataginus > Phataginus tricuspis. The sequence continues at coordinate 5,557,369 of JAQQAC010002701.1, read as the reverse complement.
ATCATGAAGAAGTTGCTCATGTTTATGTCCAAGAGATTTTTGCCTAAATTTTATTCTATGAGTTTTATCGTTTCATGACTTACATTCAGGTCTTTGATCCATTTTGAGTTTACTTTTGTGTATGGGGTTAGACAGTAATCCAGTTTCATTCTCTTACATGTAGCTGTCCAGTTTTGCCAATACCAGCTGTTGAAGAGGCTGTCATTTCCCCATTGTATATCCATGGCTCCTTTATCAAATATTAATTAACCATATATGCTTGGGTTTGTATATGTGCCCTCTATTCTGTTCCACTGGTCTATGGGTCTGTTCTTGTGCCAGGACCAAATTGTCTTGATTACTGTGGCTTTGTAGTAGAGCTTGAAGTCAGGGAGCATAATTCCCCCTGTTTCATTCTTCCTTCTCAGGATTGCTTTGGCTATTTGGGATCTTTTCTGGTTCCATAGGAATTTTAGAACTATTTGCTCTAGTTCATTGAAGAATGCTGTAGGTATTTTGATAGGGATTGCATTGAATCAATAGATAGCTTTATGCAGGATGGCCATTTTGACAATATTAATTCTTCCTAGCCAAGAGCATGGGATGAATTTCCATTTATTAGTGTCCTCTTTAATTTCTCTTAAGAGTGTCTTGTAGTTTTCAGGGTATAGGTCTTTCACTTCCTTGGTTAGGTTTATTCCTAGGTATTTTATTCATTTGGATATGATTGTGAATGGAATTGTTTTCCTGATTTCTCTTGCTGGTAGTTCATCGTTATTGTGTAGAAATGCAACAGATTTCTGTGTGTTAACTTTGTATCCTGCAACTTTACTGAATTCAGATATTAGATCTAGTAGTTTTCGAGTGGATTCTTTTGGGTTTTTTATGTGCAATATCACGTCATCTGCAAACAGGGACAGTTTGCGTTCTTCCTTGCTAATATGGGTGCCTTTTATTTCTTTGTGTTGTCTGATTGCCATGGCTTGCACCTCCATAACTATGTTGAATAAAAGTGGGGAGAGTGACATCCTTGTCTTGTTCCTGATCTTAAAGGAAAAGTTTTCAGCTTCTCTCTGTTAAGTATGATGTTGGCTGTGGGTTTGTCATATATGGCCTTGTTGAGGCATTTGCCCTCTACACCCATTTTGTTAAGAGTTTTTATCATGAATGAATGTTGAATTTTGTCAAATGATTTTTCAGCATCTATGGAGATGATCATGTGGCTTTTGTCCTTCTTTTTGTTGATGTGGTGGATGATGTTGATGGATTTCTGAATGTTGTACCATCCTTGCATCCCTGGGATGAATCTCACTTGATCATGATGGATGATCTTTTTGATGTATTTTGAATTCAGTTTGCTAATATTTTGTTGAGTATTTTTGCATCTATGTTCATCAGGGATATTGGTCTGTAATTTTCCTTTTTTGTGGTGTCTTTGCCTGGTTTGGGTATTAGAGTGATGTTGGCCTCGTAGAATGAGTTTGGAAGTATCCCCTCCTCTTCTATTTTATGGAAAAATTTAATGAGGATGGGTATTAGGTCTTCACTAAATTCAGCAGTGAAACCATCTGGTTCAAGGGTTTTGTTCTTAAGTAGTTTTTTGATTATCAATTCAATTTCATTGCTGGTAATTGGTTATTCAGATTTTCTGTTTCTTCCTGGGTCAGCCTTGGAAGGTTGTCCATTTCTTCTACGTTATCCAGTTTGTTACCATACAATTTTTCATAGTTTTCTCTCATAATTCTTTGTATTTCTATGGTGTCCATAGAGATTTTTCCTTTCTCATTTCTGATTCTGTTTATGTGTGTAGACTCTTTTTTTCTTGAAAAGTCCAGCTAGGGGTTTGTCTATTTTGTTTATTTTTTCAAAGAACCATCTCCTGCTTTCATTGATTCTTTCTATTGTTTTACTCTTCTCAATTTTATTTATTTATGCTTTAGTTTTTATTATGTCCCTCCTTCTACTGACTTTGGGCCTCATTTGTTCTTCTTTTTCTAGTTTCATTAATTGTGAGTTTAGACTGTTCACATGGGATTGTTCTTCTTTCCTTAGGTAGGCCTGTATTGCAATATACTTCCCTCTTAGCACGGCCTTCACTGCATCCCACAGATTTTGCATTGTTGAATTATTGTTGTCATTTGTCTCCATATATTGCTTGATCTCTGTTTTTATTTGGTCATTGATCCATTGATTATTTAGGAGCATGTTGTTAAGCCTCCATGTGTTTGTGGGCTTTTTCATTTTCTTTGTGTAATTTATTTCTAGTTTCATACCTTTGTGATCTGACAAGCTGGTTGGTACAATTTCAATCTTTTTGAATTTACTGAGGTTCTTTTTGTGGCCTAATATATGATCAATTCTTGAAAATATTCCACGTGCACTTGTGAAGAATGTGTATCCTGTTGCTTTTGGATGGCGTGTTCTGTAGATGTCTGTTAGGTCCATCTGTTCTAATACATTGTTCAGTGCCTCTGTCTTTTTACTTATTTTATGTCTGGTTGATCCATCCTTTGGAGTGAGTGGTGTATTTAAGTCTCCTAAAATGAATGCATTGCATTCTATTTCCCCCTTTATTTCTATTAGTATTTGTTTCACATATGTAGGTGTTCCTCTGCTGGGTTTATAGATATTTATAATAGTTATATCCTCTTGTTGGACTGACCCTTTTATCATTATGTAATGTCCTTCTTTGTCTCTTGTGACTTTGTTTTGAAGTCTATTTTGTCTGGTACAAGTACTGCAACTCCTGCTTTTTTTTCACTATTAGTTGCATGAAATATCTTTTTCCATCCCTTCACTTTCAGTCTGTGTATTTCTTTGGATTTAAAGTGAGTCTCTTGTAGGCAGAATATAGATGGGTGTTGTTCTTTTATTCATTCAGTAACTCTATGTCTTTTGATTGGTGCATTTAGACCATTTACCTTTAGGGTGATTATCGATAGGTATGTACTTATTGCCATTGCAGGCTTTAGATTTGGAGTTACCAAAGGTTCAAGGGCAATTCCCTTACTATCTAACTGTCTAATTTAACTTACTTCATATACTATTACAAACACAACCTAAAGGTTCTTTTTTTTTCCCCCTCCTTTTTCTTCCTCCTCCATTCTTTGGATGTTATGCATCATATTCTGTACCTTGTGTCTTCCCTTGGGTGACATTTTTTTGCTTTAGGAGTACTTCCATCTATAGCAGTCCCTCCAAAATGCACTGTCGAGGTGGTTTGTGGGAGGTAAACTCTCTCAGCTTCTGCTTATCTGAAAATTGTTTAATCCCTCCTTCAAATTTAAATAATAACCTTGCCAGGTAGAGTATGCTTGGTTCAAGGCTATTCTGCTTCACTGCATTAAATATATCATGCCACTCCCTTCTGGTCTGTAAGGTTTCTGTTGAGAAATCTGATGATAGCCTGATGGGTTTTCCTTTGTAAGTGATCTTTTTTCTCTCTCTAGCTGCTTTTAAAAGTCTGTCTTTATCCTTGATCTTTGCCATTTTAATTATTATATGTCTTGAAGTTGTCTTTATTGGGTCCCTTGTGTTGGGAGATCTCTGCACTTCAATGGCTTGAGAGACTATCTCCTTCCCCATTGGGGAAGTTTTCAACAATTACTTCCCCAATGGCACTTTCTATCCCTTTTTCTCTCTCTTCTTCTTCTGGTACCCCTATAATGTGAATATTGTTGCGTTTGGATTGGTCACAAAGTTCTCTCAATATTCTTTCATTCTTAGAGATCCTCTTTCCTTTCTGTGCCTCAGCTTCTTTGTATTCCTCTTCTCTAATTTCTATTCCATTTACTGTCTCTTCTACTACATCTAATCTGCTTTTAAATCCCTCCATTGTATGTTTCATTTCAGATATGGAATTTCTTAATGATTGAATCTCCAACTTAAATTCGTTCCTGAGTTCTTGAATATTTTTCTGTACCTCCATAAGCATGTTTATTATTTTTTTTTTGAACTGTCTTTCTGGAAGATTGTTGAGTTCGGTTTCATTTGGCCCTTTTTCTGGGGTTTGTGAGATTTTGGTCTGAGCCATGTTCTTTTGTTGTTTCATATTTCTGGTGGTGCCCACTAGTGCACAGAAACTCCAGTCTCTGGAGCTGCTCAGCCCCTACAGTGAGGTTGGGATTGTAGGGGAGCGGAGCTGGTGCCTGGGGGGAGGAAATATCTTTTTCCTGATTCCAGTCTGCAGTGCCTGTCTCCAGTGTCAGAACCAGTGGGCCAAGCACACACGTGTTAACCTCTGTGCTTTGCATCTCTAGCTGTTGTAGGCGGGGCCTCTCTCTGGCTGGCATAATGCCAACACAGTGATTACCGGTTTGGGAGCAGGTGCCTGCAGGCCAGTAGGAAGGTTTGGCAGGCTGTGTGTCACAGTGGGTGCCTCGGAGCTGAGTAGGCAGCCAGGGGATGGAGCACCTGAAGCTCCCCAAAGTTCCCAACCAGCTGGGCAGAGCATGCCCAGGCAACCTTGTCCTGCTCTCCCTTCTTCCGCACAGCAAGCTCCGTGCAAACCCCTCCCCTTCAGCAGCCCTCTGGCTGCTAGGAAGCCTCTCAGACTGCCTGCCTTTCCTCTGACACAGAGTGGCCAGGTGTGGAGCCCCTCCTCCACAAACAGCCAGAATGTCAATTTCTCAAGCACTCCACCTGTCCAAGCTCCCCAACGTCCAGAGTACCACACACTATAGGATTCTGCTCACAAAGCAGATGTCCAGGGCTATGTGTTCAGCAGTCCCAGTCTTCCACCCCCTCCCCCACTCTGTTTCTCTTCCTCCCGGTGATGAGTTGGGGTCAGGGAAAGGCTTGGGTCATGCCAGATTAAGGCTTTCCTATGTTACCCTGTTTCATGAGGTCTGTTTGCAGTCTGGTTCAGCCTTCTTTCTTGTTGTTTTAAGGTTAGTTGTATTAATTAACTATATTTTTGCACAACTTGTGGTTCTGGGAGGAGCTCTCCATCTCACCTCTCATGCTGCCATCTTGCAAGTCCTCAAGATATTTTTATATTCACTTGAGAAATGTATCAAACTGGCAGAAAAAATAACCAAAAGTATAGAAAATTTGAAGGACACCATTATTGACCTTGAAATATATGCGTGTGGATATATAAAAAGACATATTCATTTTGAGCATGTTTGGAAAACAAGCAAATTGGGCATGTAATATCCAAAAGGAAATTGCAAAATGACCAACTTAGAAGTTATGTTTGCAGAAGACAATGAGTTAAAAACTGAAATCATTAAATATGATTGTATGTTTAAATTATATCTGAATTATTTAAGGGTTATAAATATATATTTATATGTACATTTGCATATACCACTATTAAATATGTATTATTTGTTTTATAAATAAAATCATAATGATTAGATAAAAATACTTGGAACCAAATGAACATAAAACATATCACGTCAAAAGTATAGGGAATAGCTGATAAAGTATGACTTTAAAGGAAATAAATAAGTTCACATGTTTTTAGGCATAAATGAAACAAATTCTTTAAAATTATCAAAATATCTGATTTAAAAAGTTGATGAAAGATCAAGAAAGCAAACCCAAGGGCGACAGAGAAAAGAAAAGAAAACTATTAGATGTCAGTGATCCAGAAGAAAAAACTAAAAATTAATAGAGAGGATTAACCAAATTAAAAAAACAATATCCATGTTTTAGGAAAGAGCTATAATTTAGCCAAATCTCTGAAAAAAGGGATAAAATATAATGAGGACATGCAAATATAATTCTGAATGTAAAAGAGAAAAAATTGCAAAAGCAGTAGAAGACTAGCAGTTTAATGAAAGAACAGTGAACAAATATATGCTAATAAATTTGGAAAGTTATGAACTTAAGAGAAAAATTATAACCTTTATTAGTCTTATATTTTCTGTCTTTTCATTTACTTCAGAGGACTTTTTGTTTACCTGATGGAGTGTAATTTTAAGATCTCTAAAATTTTTTCTTTATCTGGGATAACTTGCAGCTGACATCTTTTGATTGTGCTTTTTTAAAAATAAATCACATTTTCCTTGTTCTTTCAATGTTAAGTAATGTTGATTTCACCTTGTGCAAATATAATATTTTATATCCTCTGGGTTCTGTTGTAAACCTCTGCAAAATATTGCAGTGTTTTTTTCAGGAGCCAGTCAACCTTGTACGTCTGACACTGTCTGTAGGCTGTGCGGCATTTTATGTGGGATGGTTGCGGTCTCAGTTCATCTCTTCCAGGCTTTGCTACACTTGTTTGAGTCTGACCCACGCATGTGTAGATCAGAGCTTAGTCTGGAAATTGTGATGATTCATACGCAGAATTAAAGGATATCCTTATATTGTACTCTCCCTCTAATACTCTCCCCTCAACCCCTAACCAATAGGGGCCCCCTTCCTGGTTCCTCTAGCCTGAAGGGTGGCATTTATCTCTGGCAGGGTGTGACTTCCTGACTGGAACCTACTTTTGGAACTTGACCTTGAGAAAAGAGAAAAAAAAAATTTTTTTTAACTTTCTTCCACAATCCACCTGTTTCTGTTCATATTTTCAATCCCTAGGGTAATTGGTTTTGCGTTTTGCAAAGTTGATAGTTGGAATCAGTGAAAGAATGGGCTGAAGTCCCTCACTGCAGTAGACTCCTTCCGGTTTTGGATTTGGATTTCTGAAGTCTAAATAACTCAGTAGTGTACTGCTTCCATCCCCCCTTCTTTAAGATCTTGGGGATATTCATTACATTTTCATTTTAAACCTGCATATTTTTATTGAGAAATTACCATGTACTAATAAACACTGGAAAGACAGGGATAAAATATGCAATCCATAACCTCAAGAACTTTGAAAATCAAGATCGAAGGCAGTGGAGTAACTGAACAAATGCAGAGTGATAAGGACAACAGTAGAAACATGTACTGGCCTCTGTGAGAACCCATAGGAAAAGCCCTTAATATAGCCTGTTAACTGTTCCTAAGAGAGGACAATTCTGAGCTGAATCTTGAAGGATGTACAAGAATCAACCAGAAGAAGAAGTGAGGAATAAGGGAGGAAGTTTTAGACATAGAACAAACAAACAAGCAAACAGACAAACATCATGTTGACTGAGGAAGAGAAGCTGGTGAATAATTTGTGAAATCACATGATTCAATATTGTGTAGCATAGGAGGTATGCAGGAGATTGATGCTGAGATTCATAAAGATTGTATAAATGCTAGGGGAGAGATTTGCTTTTTGTGTGAAATGGGTGGGAAGACATGGCATAGGGAAAACTAGAACTGGGAGGCCAAGTGGTTAGAGGGCTTTGGAGAGAGGGCAATATTCCCTGAATTGAGGCAGAGAAAATGGGAATAGAAAGAAGTAAATCAGGTAGATTTGAAGGAGATTTTGGAAATGATTTGAAAGGATTTGGTAATGGACTTGTTGCTCCCAGTAAGAGAGAATTCCCAGGATATTTCCAATTCTTGCTTATTTTATAAGGCAAGTGGTTCCTTTGAGAACCAGTCTAGGAATTGTAGATTAGATCTTGAAAGAAAGAGGCTCTGTTTGGTTTAGATCATGTTGCAACTTGACATTGCTGTTTTCTCAAGTGACGACACCAAATGGGCACTTGGATAAATGCAACTGGTATATAGAAGTATTTGTGAGTTCCTGGCATTATGTTCAGCGTAGAAGTCAGGCTGAACATCATTTACTTGATCCCTATTATTTTTCAGAGAAACCTTTCCAAACAGGGAGTTAAAGTGACCTGTTCCGTTGATAACCTCAGGCTAGCTGGAAATCAAAGGTAGATATACTGGGTTTACATCCAGAGACATTAATGCTGTGCTAACCTGCACTATTGTTCTATGTGGGATAATACTCTTCTAGAAACTGAAAGCCACATAGTCAGATGCCAGATCTATGAGTGACAAGGTTGATTTTAATTTGTGAAATTTCAAGAGTGGCTTTCATTTTTGTACACAATTTATGTTTACATGTCCAATGATAAAGACAATGAATGGATAGAACAGTAAATGAAAAACTAATAGAAATGATGAAAGAATAGAGTTTGAGGTTTACTAATCCTGACTTAATTTGAAAAATAAGTACCTGAATCTGCTAACAATTTTTAAAGAAGATAATATATATATATATATATATATATAGTGCCTAGAAGAGAATCTGGCACAATAATAAGCTCCCACTCAAGCAATTGTACCTTTTAAAAACACAGCCATTAAGGTTATTCCTACAGTGTTCATTAGAATGTGTTAAGACGATTCTAAAGCTAATGGTCTAGAATGGTAAAGCACTGAGCATTCCAAGGGAGACAAGGGTTACCCAGGTGTGTAGTTATCTCCTGAGAATAACTTTCTTGCTCAACAAGTTTCTTCTTGCAAATGAAACAAAATATTACCATTGATGAATTCACTGTTTCCTCTAAATACATGTGTGTAATGCTTAAAATAGAATTTCCAATAACTGCTCGAAAACCAGCTTATGGATCAAACCTAGGTACATTTTTGCTATAATGTAGAAAATATGAAGATTAAGAGAGTCATTCTCACTTGTCAATGTAACTGAAACTGTCCTCATCCCCCAACTCAATAATATAAATGGTATGATCTCCAAGAGAATCTTGATCCGGTTTATTATGTCAACTGTGGGTTGAAGAAGAGTGGTTAAATTGAATTCCCTTTTATCATGATTTCAAAAAATGTACATTACACTTACAATGATCAAAACCACAGATATGTGAAAAGCAGCAGTGAAGCATTAAAGTGCAGTTAAGTTATTGAAGTGCCTCTGCTCCACGCTCAGATGCCTGTCCAGTAAAGCACAGCTTTGATGACGGACTTGGCTAACTGATAGGCTACCCTGAAATAGTTCTTTAATTGTAATATATTAAAGAAAGTCTGTGCTGATTTTTAAAAAAGTGATAAGCCTTAACCCAGGTAATTACCAGCCTACAACAATTTGAGCATGAAAATGTTTTCTTAAGTTCCATGAATCAAGTACAAGTTTGGATTAGATGGCCTCTTGGGGGTCATTTTCACTTTAAGAATCTGTGATGCTGCAGTTTGTTCAATGATATGTAGAGATTACACTCTTGTCCTTCAGAAAACCCTAATCCCCAAATACTTTTTAAATCTCTTGATCTAGTTAAGAAGAAATATTTTCTGTCTCCAGACCTTATAAATGTGTACTCAACAAATTACAGTTTCTTTATACCGACTGAGAATAAAGAAACTCTGGCTGACAAACTATCTAAGGGAATCTTTGAATATTATTAATTCTTCATGATCATGACTCCTACCCATTTTTATTTCTTGAGCAGCTAGCACAATGTTTGGCACATATTACCAGTACTGTCACATATGATCACTTATTTACCATAGCACTGAGCGACAAGCAACAAACACAAGCCTGGCTGATTGAAGCAAGAATGAAAAATATTGATTGCTTTTCAAGTAGTTTGTAGAATTTCTGGGAGAACTGGAAGGTAAGGACACCAAGCAAAGGAAGCTGTACGATCAGAACCAGAGCCAAAATCATGGCAAAAAGTATCAGTCCTGGCTGGTCCCGCTGCCTGGGACCATGGTTATGCACTCTGGCACCTGAAGCTCGTGTCACCGGGACTGCTGGCACTGGCCCCAGGATGCTTCACATGCGCTCACAATGTGCAGTTGAAAAGATAACAAGAGCGGTTAGCAGAATGCTGAGGAGAAGGAAGGAGAAGAGAAATGACATGCAGCTTTAAGCAGACTACATTGTATCTATACCCTGCTCTACTCTATATGCTTCAGAAATTTAGATGAAGTTGAGAAACAGAACTGCAATCAAAAGTTGCTTTACTGATAAAGCTAGATGAGGAAATGCCACTTGGATGAGGGGTCAGATGGACCTAATAACTCCCCACAGTCTCCATCCATGTCCAGATGGAAGAGAAAGAAAAAGAACTAAGTACCCCATATCAAGGACATTTGTGTCACTAGACAAACAATTGACATTACTTCTGTAGAGAGGAGTAAAGAGCAGGATAAAAAGCTAGGATTATCAAACGAATCATCTCATAGAATCAAGAGAAATTTGGAAATAGGATTATCATTTATTATTTTTAAACTTCAGACTTTGCTATTAATCCTAAAGACGAACCATGATGTAACCATTCCACTTAAGGATTGAAATGCGTTTCCCCCAAATTCATATGTTGAAATCCTAACTCCCAGCACTTCAGAAGATGACCTTATTTATAAATAGGGTCATTGCAGCTGTAATTAGTTAACATGAGGTCAAACTGGAGTAAGGTGGGCCCCTAATCTGATATGACAGATTTCCTCATAAAACAGGGAAATTGGGGCACAGAAGCACGCATAGGGAAAATGCCATTTGGAGATGAAGGAGAAATGAGGGTGATTCTTTTGCACACTGGGGAATGCAGATCGCCAGCAAACAACTAGAACTAGGAGACAGATACGGAACAGATTCGTCCTCCCCTGTCCTCAAGAGGAACCAACCTTGCCTACAGTGTGATCCGAGACTTTGAGCTTCCAGAACCATGACATAACACATTTCTGTTGTTTAAGCCACTCAGTTTGTGGTATTTATGATAAACTTACCAAATTCCTATAGAGCCTAGGGGTCAGGGTAGTCTTCTTTCCTATTCATCAAAGAAATGCTGATGTATAAACACTGTTCCTTTTAGTCTAATACAGCCTCCCTTTTACTTGCCTATTTCTCCTACCTTTCAGGGCCAACCTCCTTGGAAAAAGTAGGCACTTTCTATCTCTACTCGCTGAGATGCCTCTTCGAAGACCATGAATAACACCTAGTTTTAAGTTCATCACATGATGTTCAAACCTCTGTCTCAATTGTTCCCCTCTCCGGCTTTATTGATTCTTATCTTTGTTGATTGGTATGACATATTCTGTAGCTATTTCATTTAGTTCTTGTGCATTCCAAGACCCATACTCATTCTTCTTTTCTTCTTCACTTGTGAACCTGTCTATAAGTGATGGTACAAACACTACCTCTATACTGATTACATTACATCTTCAACTGTGACATCTCTCTTAAGCTCCAGACATGTGTTTCCAATGTTTTGGTGGACATCTCCACTTGATAATCCATATGTGTCTCATTTAAGACTGAACTTCTTATCTTTGCTGCTGTCAACAACTACGTCTCCACAGGCTCCTCCATAGACAATTTTCCCAAAACCCACCCAAAACCTAGGAGTCATCCTAGGCTCTTCTCTTGCCATCTCATTCCAACCCACAAGCTATCAAGAGTGATAGATGCTTTTTCCTTACAAATAAAATTTCAAATATCATAACATACTTGGAACTCTTTTGTTATCAAATACATGATGCATTCTTTAGCATATGCAGCAACAATTCGACCCTCTCTGAAATACTCCAAGCTACAGTGATCATGCTCTTCAATAGACTCTGCTTGAGCAAGCTTTCTTTATCTATCTCAAAACCAAATATGTGTGCTTCCTGTGTGTTCCCTTAATGTCCATTCCACTACTCACAGTACTGAATTAAAACTCCCTGTTTAGTTGTCTATATATTCCCTGGGTTATGAGTTCCTCAGGAGTAAAGGGTCTTAATTCTGTGCCTCAGCAACCAGGACAGTGATTATAAGGTCGATTGGCTACATTTGTTGAGTAATTGAAAACTACTCCTTGGAATGTTTGAAAGCACTCATTATTTTCAATGATCTTATAACTAGAAAGAAAGCAAGAGAGAGCAGGCACATAGAGAGAGAGGGAACTTTTACATCAAGACTGAACTTGAATGACTTCCTCTGAATGTCAGAATTCCCCCAACAATAAAATGCCACTGACATAAGATAAAAAGTGTACTTACTTTATCCGTGGGGTTTCTTTGAGATATGAAGCAGCAATAACCTGAATTACAGCACACCTCCCTCCTGAAAAGAATCATATTCTAGGTTTCACTTTCTCTATCTATGTACATTACTAGAAATAAGCCAGTTAATTCTCCAAAAGGATATCTTGTTGCAAATAGTAAAAAATGATGATGAGCAAAATACAAACAGAAACCCACCAGGTTCCTTTCCCACCACATTCATTTTACACATGATTCTATTTCAACAAAGGTTTCTCCAACTAAAAAAAAAAGAAGAAGAAAATGCCAGCATACGCAAATACAAATGACAGGCATGATCAGTGGATGACGAGGTCTGGAATGCTGGTGAGGCCTGAGTTTGGAGAGTAAGTGGGCATGACCAGGATGAAGAATCATTCCTCAAAATCCAGTACAGGGAAATTGTATCTTCCCCTTGACATTTTCTGTAAATAAAACTTTCTATAAATCAGTGAAATGATAAATTGGTAAAACTGAAGTGCCACAAAATTCACAAAGTGAAAACATTAGGTTAATAATGGTTTTAATTCGGGTCCTGGCTCTTTCCCGTACATATTTAGGAAACACAAGTGTACGATGTCCACTCTACTTGTAACCTTCCTAAAACCCTCCTGAAATAGAAGACCCTAGGCATCCCTGTCCTTTGCCCAGGAAGCTCAAAAGAAAAATTAGAGTCCAAAGACAGTTTCTGACATTTTTGTGAGTAAGCACCAGTCGCAAACTCAGATGCTTGCAAGGAAAGTAACAAAAATGAATAAGGTCTTTGGTCTGAAGGTGTCAGTACCTCTAAAATGACAGCCATTATCTCAAAAAAAAAAAAAAAAGGCTGGTTCAACAATGCCAGGTTTTCTAAAATAATTTTCCAAAAGAAGCAATAAAAATATACTTCAGTATTTGCATGCTGATTCATTCTTAAAACACTGGGCAGGCAAAACAAAACGAGTCCTCAGTCATGCCCACAGCATGCCAGTTTGGCACTCTGGCTTGCAAAAGCCTTTGCTACTCTCTTTGAGAACAGAGGAAACATTCTGTGTTGTATTTTTTATACAGGGATTTTAATTCACTAAATAGCTTAGCTTTTCACATTATATCATTTTGCAATCTTTGGTGGTCCTTCAGGCCTGGGTCACTTTTCTCCAAGTGCTGCCTCCTTGAGAGCAGAGATAAGCTTATTTTCCTTTGTTTTCTTTCTCAGAAGTGAGTACACAGTAAGTATATAGTATCTCCTTTTTAGTGGGATCATATAATAGGGGTACTGAGAACACCACTTAGCTTAACTCTTCTAAGACCTTTGAACACATAACACAACTTGCAGAGATTTCAAAAAATGTCTTGCTGGAAACATGACTCAGTCTATCATTTTACTCTTAAATCAAAAGCAACAACATTAAACAAATACCTTTCTAGCTCCACTTCTGTTTCATGTTAAAAAGTCTGAATTGTATTAAAATAAATTAAGCTTTTGCTTAAATTCAATTTCAATCATTCATTCAGCAGATATTCCTTGAATTCCTATTAAGTGTCAGACAGTCTTCCAGGTACTACAGATGAAGCAGTGAACAAAACAAAGTCCCTGCCTTTATGTCTAGTAAATTTTTGCAAGGAGTTTGGCAAATAATATGCTGATAACAAGATCTGGTTTTTTTTTTTCTGGTCTTTATTTTAATCTTAGAAATATTCTGTTCTATATTCTAATATGATAAAGATAAATTTTTTTGATTTATGGTTTATTCTTAAATGAACACAAGAAGTCCTGTTACAAACTTTTAAGTAATTATACTCAATAATTAAATGATCAAGAAAGATCCATTCTATTTTGTTTAAATGATTCAAAGGGAATTGAAAGTAATGGTCTATCTAGCAGAGTTGTGTGTAATTATTTGCCTTTAATATTTGCAGTAGACCAGAACTTAAGCTTGGAAATATACAGTGCTATGGGGGATATTACAGAAGAAACTAGAAACTAAGTAGGCTTGTATAATGTTGCACTAAGTAGCATTTTATTGTTGTTATATAAGAAAATAACATATTGCTATTGCCATTAGTGCAGATAGCATGGAGATTCAGACCTTCAGGAATAAACCCTGATGGGGTGATCTCTGGCTGATGTTAACATTTTCCTTTTAGCAGCACATGCTTGCAAACAAAACAGCATATATTTGCTGTGACCTTGGGGAAACATCAGTTTCCTCAAGATAAATTGACCAACACATATAAAAGGCATGTAATTCCAAACTAATCAAACATAAAACAACTTAAATAACTGGCATTCAGGAAATGAGCACAATAAAAAGGAGTGCAGAATCATGTCTTTATCTTGAATTCCTTTTACAAAAGTTGCATATGTTAGAAGGATGGCTACTGCTTGCACAACTACTTCAGTATTTTTAGCTCAAGCTGTTCAGAGCCTCCAGGCCTCCCAGGCAAGCAGGAAGTTCTACTGTCATTCCTTCTGATCCCCCTTCCATGTTTGTCTCTGGATGAAGGTGGGAGAGAAATAAGCCGTGAGAGCTGTACTAGACCAGGGCTTCTTGGCAAGTGTGATAAATGAACAGCAATTAGCAGAGCTGTCTGCAAGGCACCAATCAAGCAGCAATTTTTGACCTCAGTTCAGTGCCTATTTCTCCCTACTGTATCTCATCTGCTGGCCCAATCCTCTTGCTCCTTAAAGTGCCTTCCTGTTTTCCAGATCACCAAACAACGCCTTTGCAAAACATGGTAGCAGTTAATTAACTTAATGAAAAAACTTTTTGTGATTTTTCTTAGTGTTGATAAATTTATACAATTAAGATGTTCATTAGTTCATTAGGGTAAGATAGTTCTTGAAAAGGGAAGTATACAGCATAGGAAATAAATTTGTTTCGGATATGACTTTGCTTTTTAATCTCCAAAATAACAATGAAGAATCATGCATATGTTGAGAAATTTGGTGATTATTTCTCTCTGGCAATTAACAATCATCTCAAGGAACAAGTTCCTCCTCAGGCTCAGAGAACAGATTCTGAGTTAAAATAGTGTAATGGGGAGACTACAAAACAGAAACCAACAGAAGTAGGTCCTGTTTCTAGTCACTCTATATTTAGGACAGTCAAAGACTCAAAAGAAATCACATTTAGAAAAGCTCAGGAAGCCATCTCTGTCAACTCCCTGAAATTTCTGAGAGGGAGGATCTTTCAGCCATTTTGTGAAAAGCAATTATGAGATACTAATTACTGTAGTACTGCTTCTAAGTGTATTACTACCAGCTTTGATCATCAAAAAGTTTTGTGCAAAATCTCCTTGCAAATCTACCCATTGGTTAAGAATTCAGCCTTTTAGAGGCTAAGGAGGAGCAGAGTATGTCTCCATATATGGATAGATTAACATATATTCCACACGGAGAATATTTAGTAAAATATGAGGTGCAAAGTGAGTGGGAAATTAATACGTAGGGTCCGTAAATTTAGAAGGATGGTGGAAGACAATTCAGTCATGAAAAAAGTATAGTTAAGCCTGGGCACTATGCTGGTCACTAGAAAAGTTTGTTAAAATGAATTGCATGAAAAATATAACTCCTGAATTCATATATATGGCTGTAAAGCATAAAATTCTTTAAACTTCACCTAGTTTTTATAAACAGTATCTGCCATTTGTATTTCTTTCTATTTTACAACTGTATGATCGAAGTCAATAACCCCCAACCTTCTCAGCCTAAGCCACACTTCCAGGCCTATGTTAAATTACTCTCATGCATGTGCTGTTTGTTTCAGGTGAGCTACTCAACCTTTCTCTAAACACCATTTTGGTTTTTTTCATATAGATCTGATTCCTTTCTTCTCACAGTTCCTTCTAGCCCTTGGAAAGATCTGTCGATACTTACCTAACCCTTTGGGAAGCTTTTCCCTGACTGTAGTTGAAAAGAAATCTCATAGCAAAGTACACCATTATTAAGAACAACCATTCTCTTGTTTAATAAACTCATTTAAATACATACATATATATATATATATATATATATACACATATTTGCGATTTTCCACATTTCATCTTAAGTTTTTCCCCAACACATGCCATTTTTAATTAGTGTTGTCTTCTTATGGGGCTATAATCTATTTCTGCAGCATAACCTAAATCAGTTATGTAAGGAAGCTTCTCAATCTAAATGTCCTCCAAAAAGAAGCTCTGAATTCTGCAGATCTACTGCTTGAAAAAGAACACTCATGAAGAGAATGTCAGCAAAAGCCATCTGTGAAGTTGACCCTTCACTCTCATCTTCTTTCCCTTTTGCTCCTACTCAAGCCCATCAAAGGATGCCTTATTAATGAAAATTTTGATGTAATTTAATCAGTAGGAAGTCCCACCCTGCTCTTAGCCTTGACTATCTCAGAACCTCACTCAATTAGTTTCTTGGGTCACCTTGCAGGGTATGCAAGTCTCCTTTACTGGAACCCATGTGGAACAGTTCACCTGTGCCCACTGACCTGGACTGCATCTAAGAAACCCCAGCCGGTCACTTGTGTAAAGAGGAGAGGACTAGAGCACTGGAAACATGGATAGTCCACTTATGAAAAAGTTGTTCAACACCATCCAATTAGATGCCAAACCCCGCAGCTTCCCAATATCATGTAAGGTCCATCTATCTAATATTGAGCAATTGCAACAAATGCCTTGTTATAAAAAGTGCAAAAAGCTCATCTACTTTGCTTTTAAACACACAACTAAGATTACAAAAAAAAAAAGAGGTGAAATGGAATAGATGTAGGAGTTTTGAGGGATTTGGAAAAGCAGATAAGGGAAAACATATGACCCCAAGAGACAGTTGTCACACAGCAAGCTTTATTGGGTGGCACTTGGACAGGGTTGTTGAAAGATGAAGTCTCACACAGCACGAGACTGTCCAGAAGTTTACAGTGAGGGGACCACCATCTGGAAGGGGAGGAGGCCATGGGAACTCCCGGAGGAGAGAGAGATCAGAGAGAGGCTTACAAGTCTAGTGATGTCACTCGGCAGCAAGGCTGGGAGCCTCTGGATCAGACCTGCACAGAAGGGCATCCAGACCTGCACGGAAGGACACCTGCCGCAGCTTGAGTGCTTATAGCCTGGGGCTATAATCTATTTCTTGCAGGCAGGAAGTGAGATTCTGCAAGGCATGCAAGCAGGTGGGTCTTAAATGACTAAAAATCTGCTTGTTTGGGCTATTTTTAAATAATTGAATAAATACATCAAAATTTGAGTGGTGCTGGCAAGCAGAATCTGCCAGAAATAAACAACATATGGGCTAATACACAGAGATCATCTGTGGCTTATTTATATAACAATAGGTAAAAGGGAAGATTGCACCTCATCTCTGGAGACCATTTTAATAGGGCACAGACACAGCATGAGACGCAGGATTGTGTTTTCTAATATAAGAAAAGAATGAAGAACAGAAGGAGTTCAGTGGGGTCTGAAAAGCAGGGCTGAGGTAAGCAGCGGAGGGGCCTTAAAGGGTCCCAGTAGAGGCCTGCAGCATCCACCAGCAGCCAGTGACCCTCTACTGATAAGGAAAGTCCATAAAGCTTTCCTAAGCCCTTCCCCACTTCTTTTTACTTCAATCTCACAAGTGTAGTTCTCCCACATCCACCCAAAAAACTCATTTTTTTCTATCAGTTCAAAGCACTGCAGTTTATTTTGTCTTCTTCAAAGTGTTTAAGCATTTCTGTTGATAACTTAAAACCAGCTCATACTTGATTTTATGCAAAATTACAAATGTACACATTATATTCTATCTAAAACAAAGCTGTAACATTTTGTTCTATATTTAGATTATAACCTTTAAAAATATTTATTTGAAGTGTTGTATGTGCCAGGCTGCATTATTCCAGACCTTGGGAGCAAGGTTTAGGATGAAAGACACAGGCACCTGGCCTCATGGAGCTTGTGTTAACTGGGTTAACTAGGACTCGGGAATGTAACTAGAGTATCTTACTGAAGAGCTTGGACAGATGAAATAGTGCCCCTCCAGTCCATTCTGGGAATGTAGTAGTTAAGCCTAATACCTAGCCTAGAGCGCTAGTTACTGTAGGAAGTCCAGTAGTCCAAAGGCAATGATTCCCTCTGCTATGTACTTTGATGTCTTCTAGAGTATCAAGTCTCTAGAGAGAAGTCAGTCTGGTCTAAGTCACTTCTGTACAGGTGAGTTAACTACAAAAACAGAAGGAAACTAATTGTTGAGTGATACTCCACAAGGCGAGAACCTAGCTCCTCCTCCCAAGTCCATTTGGGCTAAAGATTCACCCTTTAGGTTAGTGAACTGTAGGGAAGCATTATCCACACCCCAATGTAACCTTTATGGGAGGATTCATATTTGATTAGGCCTCTCAGAGTTCTTCTTTCAAATTTCTGTTGCTTCACAGGCCAGACGCTGAGGAGACTCAGGCTGCATGTCATCTGGCCCGAGTGCCAAAGAACTGTTTGTTGAATGAGGCGCTTCAGAAATGGAGAATGCTGCGGCATCTTTCTAGGACAGGCAGTTGCTGCTTACTCCAATGAAGCCTTACCAAAGCAACAGAAGCGTATTTTCTCACATTTCAGGAAGTTAGAAGTCTAAGATCAAGGTGTCAGTCAATACAGTTGGTTTCTTCTGAGGCCTTTGTTTGGCCTGTGGAGAGCCTCCATCTCTCTCCTGACTTCATTGGTCTTGCATCGTGCATATCATGTCCCTGAATTATTCCTATAAAGTTGGTTTACAGCTCACCCATATGAGTTCATTTACCTTTAATTACCACTCTGAAGCCCCTATCTCCAAACAGACACATTCTCAAGTACTGGGGATTATTACTTCAGTGAGTGAATTTAGAGGGAATACACTTCAGCCCATAAGAAGGGATGGTAATAACTGAATCCTCCACTCTACTGATATCGCATTTGCTTAATGAGAACATTGTGCAGCATTCTTCAGGAAAAGATCATTTGCAAGCATCCAGCCTAGTACAAACGACATCACTTTGTCTTGAGCACAGTCACTATTCCAGGTCCCTGTGTATATACAGCCACTACGTGAGAGACAGGAAGGCCTCAACAGCAGTAAGTCATGGTTAATCAGGGTGTCTGCTCTTTGTAAAACCAATAGCCCTATTTTCGGTCAGATTGATCCATTCTTCTAAAACAATCAGCACCCCTCCCCTTTGCAGTCAGAGATCTATCTTCTCTAATGCTAGAGGGCAAATTGTCCAAAAAAGCAACCTTCCATAATTGTAAGGTGATTTTATGTGCCTGCTGTGATACAGTTGACAACTACTCTCATGAAAGAAAAGAAAATTGCATATTTAATGTCTGTTGGGGCCAAGTCCCTGGATGTGCACAATCAGAATGTAGCTAAAGACAGTGGTGGGTATGCTCTAGGCAGAGGACAGCAGTTACAGCGCAGCAGCACGGAGAGGAGGTGGCTTTCAAGGAACTGCAGAGTGCGGTGTGACGGCTGTCTAGGGCAGCAACGTGGGGTCGCAGAAGGTGAGCAGGAAAGGATGAAGAGTCAGTCGTGAAAAACCTGGGACATAAAACCAAATAATTTCAACTTTATCCTGAAGTCTTTTTCCCTGTTGTTATTGTTATTTTCTTTCTAAACACAGATTAATTTTTGTTTCTCAGGAATGATCTATTAGAATATGTGTCTCCTGGGAGTTATATGGAACAACAGACATCACAGATACTCACTGTCATAATATTTTAAAAGCTTAATGTTTGTGAAAACACATTATGTGGGTGCTTTAAATAGATGATGTATCACAATGCATATCATAAAATTATTGAGCAATGCAACATGTCTACTAGAAGGATTTGAGTTAAATGATCGACTTTCTTAATCAAGAAGAAAATACTAAAAACATATGATGCTTAAATACATAATTCTCAGTTTCAAAGGTCAAGTTAAGATGTAATTGAGGAAAATTCTCAAATGCTTTATGAAATTTCAAGTGAAAATGGTCTCTGAATACATTTGGAAGGTATTATCATACCACATGATAAACGATAAACTCAAATTCAGACCCTGACTCAAACTATGGGGCTATATCTTTGCCTGTAAAATATTTATGGCACTATTCCTTACGAGTGAAATGCTGCTAGTTTAGTTCACTTCTGAATTTACATAGGGAAGATTTTTTGGAGAAATCATTCCACAACAGGCTTGAAATGTCGCAGGGCTTCCTTCCTCTGCACCCTCATCCATTGCTTCTTCCTCACGTCATTTATTTCAATAGAATGCTGACATTTGTCTAATATTATTTCTAGGTTATCCCTCCCAGGTTTTTGACCTTTATCCTGCAATCTGAAATGTCCTTTTCATAGGTTGTCTCTGGATATTATTGATCTCTCTTCGGTCGAATCCTTCCTTCCTCCTAGTTTCTCCATATAGGCTGTGAAACTTGGAAGTCCCCTATCCATCACCCTATCAGCTTACCTCATCATTTTTCTTCTTCATTGTAACAAAAAAAGTATTGTAAAAGAGTTGGACATAATGTTAAAGAAAAAATATTCTGACGCTTGTTAAAATGGTAAGGAAGATTTTATTTAGGAATATTCCAAATGATGTCAATGCTATTGCAATGGAGGAGAAAGGTGGGGCTCAACTCCAAGTGCAGCGAGAACAAGTGGGGATTTATAGCCAGTGAGCAGGCTGAGGGGCGTCAGTATATGGAAAATCACCAGTAAGACACATCAAGCATTGGGGCTTGTTGCTAAACCAATTTAACAGCATTCCTGATGCAGGCAGTCCACAGTGATCAGATATCAAACATGGTGGGGAGGTGACGAGGGGGAATTTGATCACCCATCAAGGGTGATAGGATTTTAAGGGTTTGGGGTAGATTCTCACTAAACTGACTTTGCAGAATTTGTACTAATAGTTTAAGCATCATGCATTTGTCTTTTTTTCCAGCAGTTTATTTTTAGAAATGTCTACGTTTGCCTAATTATAAGAACAATCTTGATTTACATGACCAACAGGGATTCTTTCTACAAAATCAGAAAACATATTCTAAACTTTCTTCATATTTTTATTTCTCCAAAGTTCAGCAAATAGTCTGTGATTTTCCAGCCCTTGGTGACAGCCACTGTGCTTGGCAAATCTTGACCTCTGGCATGCTTTGTCAACCTGCGCAGCAGAACTATTGTAAAAATTCTCTAAATCAATGTTGAATAATGTCAAAGGCTACATTTTGGATGGCCTTCCTCTCCTACTGCAAATGCCACAGTTAACACACCTTGTATCACTGTGCTGATCATTTCCTTTTCTTCTCGTACATCACTAAAACCATCAGGGAAAAAGGCCTTAAACTTTTTGTTCGCAAACAATCTCATTAGATGAAATAGGATTTTTACTCTTTAAGAGCTTAAATGTGTTGCTCATTTCTTCTCTGTTAATATATGTTTCTCATTCTTTGCTGTCACCTATATAATTTCCCTTTCAGTTACTACGAAATGGCCTTCCTTCACAGTCAAACATCGTGAAAAGGTGTCCTCATGTCTTCCCTTTCATTTCCATCACTATAGTGATTATGTACTAGATCAATCATCCCAATGAAAACACCAAAAAGTACTAAATGAAATTTTAATCTTCTTATCAACTGTGCAATCTGGAGGTTAGAAAGAAATTACTAGGGCCAAGAGCTATATGAAGAAATGAACACAGAGAGTTAAACAAAATGCTAAAGTCAGCTTTCCCTTTGAGGAAATGAATCATGGGGCTCCACCTGCTCACTGAGCAGCCTCTGGTAGGGTCTCTTCAATTGCTCCTTGTCAGGGATGGGCACTCTGTTACCCCGACACTTTCTAATGACAATCACAAGCCTTCTCACTGCGCATGGTCCTGAGCCTTCACATCTACAGCTCCCTTGCCCCAACTCTAGACTTCTCCATTCTATTAATTGTCTCAGTGTTTCTGAGTATCATATGAGGAATTCTCGGCTGCTTTCTCCAGATCTAATAAGAAGTTGTCCTTGAACCCAGTCACCTTCCTCAGCACCTGCTGCTGTACTAACCCCATGCCACCCAAACTCAGTGCCATGCCAAACAGGAAAACTGTCCAAGAAGCTTGCCAAACGAGGACGGGAAAAAAGGAGGCAAAAAGGGAGGGAAGATGGAAGGAAGGAAGGAGGGAGGAAGGGAGGGAAAACTCCTCTCAGACTATGATTTTTAGAATCCCCCAAAACGATTTGGATTCTTCCAGGCACCCCGTATCTCACACTTAGATTCCAATGTAAGAATGAGATAATTGTGTCTTAACACTTCTCTTTCTTATTCTCTCGCTTCTTGATGTTGTCCACCTTGTTCTTACCTCCACGCTTTCTCTTAAACATACTTCAGTCCAGCACTGAGTGTTCTTTCTCCCGTAAGCTTCTTTCAAATTTTCCCTGTTCTCCGATTCGATGTAGTCAATCCTGCAAATCATCACCCACCAATTTAAGAACAATAGATTGAGCATCTACCATCAGCCAGGACTGTTTTAGACGCTAAGGACTGAGTGATAAAGTATTAAGATACACGAGATATGAGATAGACAAGATTGTTAATGATTTTTGAGGGCCTCAAAGGGCTTTTGTTTACATACTGTGTTTCTATTGACATTTATGGTATTAGAAATAAAAACTGGGAAATGCAAATGTTATTTATTAATTCACTTAAAAACAAGTCATTCTGTGTCAACAAAAAATTGATTTTTATTGAAACTAATATATTTCAAAACATAAGACAGATGAAAATATTAGCATTGCTTTATATTATTACTTTAATGTCTGTCTTAATACAAGAGAGCTGTATCTACTTCTACACTAGCTCTGTTGCAAAGTGCTTTTGTATTGAAATATATGAAAACTGTCCAGCCTCCCACAGATACATAGTTGAAAAAGAGAAGAGTATTTTAATAGTCCTATCAGATAACTGGATATTCTTCTCTAATAATACACCAAAACTTGACAAATAACTTTCTTTTTATATTATTATTACTTTTTATAATTTATTTTGGTATTATTAGTCTACAATTACATGTGCAATATGCTTATTAAACTACTCCCTTCATCAGGTCCCCCCTACCAACCCCATTACAGCCACTGTCCATCAGCATATTGAGATGTTATAGAATCACTACTTGCCTTCTCTGAGTTGTACAGTCCTCCCCATACCACCCCAACATTACATTTGCTAATCGTAATGCCCTTTTCCCTCTTATCCCTCCCTTCCCACCCATCTTCCTCAGTCCCTTTCCTGGGTAACTATTAGTCCGTTCTTGGTTCTGTGAGTCTGCTGCTGTTTTGTTCCTTCAGTTTGTTCCTTTGTTCTTTTATTTCACATATGAGTGAAATAATTTGATACTTGTCTTTTTCGGCTGGCTTATTTCACTGAGCATAATATCCTCTATCTCGATCCATGTTGTTGCAAATGGTAGGATTTGTTTTCTTCTTATGGCTGAATAATATTCCATTGTGTATATGTACCACCTCTTCTTTATCCATTCATCTACTGATGGACACTTAGGTTGCTTCCATTTCTTGGCTATTGTAAATAGTGCTGCGATAAACATAGGGGTGCATATGTCTTTTTCAAACTGAGCTGCTGCATTCTTAGGGTAAATTCCTAGGAGTGGAATTCCTGGGTCAAATGGTATTTCTATTTTGAGTTTTTTGAGGAACCTCCATACTGCTTTCCACAATGGTTGAACTAATTTGCATTCCACCAGCAGTGTACGAGTGTTAACCTTTCTCCACATGGTCTCCAACATTTGTTGTTGTTTGTGTTTTGGATGGTGGCCATCCTCACTGGTGTGAGGTGATATCTCATTGTGGCTTTAATCTGCATTTCTCTGATGATTAGCGATGTGGAGCATCCTTTCATGTGCCTGTTGGCCATCTGAATTTCTTGTTTAGAGAAGTGTCTATTCATGTCCTCTGCCCATTTCTTAATTGGATTATTTGCTTTTTGTTTGTTAAGGTGCTTGAGTTCTTTATATATTTAGGATGTCAACCCCTTAACAGATATGTCATTTATGAATATATTCTCCCATACTATAGGATCTCTTTTTGTTCTACTGATGGTGTCCTTTGCTGTACAGAAGCTTTTAAGCTTGATATAGTCCCACTGGTTCATTTTTGCTTTTGTTTCCCTTGCCCGGGGAGATATGTTCATGAAGAAGTCGCTCATGTTTATGTCCAAGAGATTTTTGCCTATGATTTTTCCAAGAGATTTTTGCCTATGTTTTTATGGTTTCATGACTTACATTCAAGTCTTTGATACATCTTGAGTTTACCTTTGGGTATAGGGCTAGACAGTAGTCCAATTTCATTCTCTTACATGTAGCTGTCCAGTTTTTCCAACACCAGCTGCTGAAGAGGCTGTCATCTCCCCATTGTATATCCAAGGCTCCTTTATCAAATATTAATTGACTGTACATGTTTGGGTTAATGTTTGGATTTTCTATTCTGTTCCACTGGTCAGTGGGTTTGTTTTTGTGCCAGTACCAAATTGTCTTGATTACTGTGGCTTTGTAGTAGAGTTTGAAGTCAGGGAGCGTAATTCCCCGTTTTATTCCTCCTTCTCAGGAGATTGCTTTGGCTATTCGGGGTCTTTTCTGGTTCCATATGATTTTAGAATTATTTGTTCCAGTTCATTGAAGAAAGCTGTTGGTAGTTTGATAGGGATTGCATTGAATCTGTAGATTGCTTTAGATAGTATAGCCATTTTGACAATATTTATTCTTCCTAGCCAAGAGCATGGGATGCATTTCCATTTGTTAGTGTCCTCTTTAACTTATCCTAGGAGTGTTTTGTAGTTTTCAGAGTACAGGTCTTTCACTTCCTTCATTAGGTTTATCCCTAGGTATTTTATTCTTTTTGAGGCAATTGTGAATGGAATTGTTTTTCTGATTTCTCTTTCTGTTAGTTCATCATTAGTGTATAGGAAAGCAACAGATTTCTGTGTGTTAATTTTGTATCCTGCAACTTAGCTGAATTCAGATATTAGTTCTAGTAGTTTTGGAGTGGAGTCTTTAGGGTTTTTATGTACAATATCATGTCATCTGCAAATAGTGACAATTTGACTTCTTCTTTACCAATCTGGATGCCTTGTATGTCTTTGTTTTGTCTGAAATGCGTGGCTAGGACTCCAGTACTATATTGAATAACAGTGGAGAGAGTGGGCATCCCTGTCTTGTTCCCAATCTTAGATGAAAAGCTTTCAGCTTCTCGCTGTTAAGTATGATGTTAGCTGTGGGTTTGCATATATAGCCTTTATGATGTTGAGGTACTTGCCATCTGTACCCATTTTGTTGAGAGTTTTAATCATGAATGGATGCTGGATTTTGTCAAATGCTTTTTCAGCATCTATGGAGATGATTATGTGATTTTTGTTCTTCTTTTTGTTGATATGGTGGATGATGTTGATAGATTTTCGAATGTTGTACCATCCTTGCATCCCTGGGATGAATCCCACTTGATCATGGTGTATGATCCTCTTGATGTATTTTTGAATTCTGTTTGCTAATATTTTGTTGAGTATTTTTGCATCTAAGTTCATCAGGGATATTGGTATGCAATTTTCTTTTCTGGTGAGGTCTTTGCCTGGTTTTGGTATTAGAGTGATGCAGGTTTCATAAAATGAGTTTGGAAATATTCCCTCATCTTCTATTTTTTGGAAAACTTTAAGGAGAATGGGTGTTATTTCTTCTCTATGTGTCTGGTAGAATTCAGAAGTGAATCCTTCTGGTCCTGGGGTTTTGTTCTTGGGTAGTTTTTTGATTACCGATTCAATTTCGTTGCTGGTGATTGGTCTGTTTAGTTTTTGTTTCTTGCTTGGTCAGTCTTGGAAGGTTGTATTTTTCTATGAAGTTGTCCATTTCTTCTATGTTTCCCAGCTTGTTCGCATATAGATTCTCATAATATTCTCTTATAATTCTTTGTATTTCTGTGGGGCCCGTCGTTATTTTTCCTTTCTCATTTGTGATTCTGTTTATGTGTGTAGATTCTCTTTTTCTCTTAATGAGTCTGGCTAGGGGTTTATCTATTTTGTTTATTTTTTCAAAGAACCAGTTCTTGGTTTCATTGATTTTTTCTGTTGTTTTATTCTTCTCAGTTTTATTTATTTCTTCTCTGATCTTTATTATGTCCCTCCTTCTGGTCACTTTGAGCCTCATTTGTTCTTCTTTTTCCAATTCCAATAATTGTGTCTTTAGAGTATTTATTTGGGAATGTTCTTCTTTCTTTAAATGGGCCTGGATTGCAATATACTTTCCTCTTAGAACTGCCTTTGCTGCGTCCCACAGAAGTTGTGGCTTTGTGTTGTTATTGTCATTAGTCTCCATGTATTCTTTGATTTCTGTTTTGATTTGGTTGTTAACCCATTGATTAATTAGGAGAATGTTGTTAAGTCTCCATGTATTTGTGAGCCTTTTTGATTTTTTTCTAAAATTTATTTCTAGTTTTATACCTTTGTGATCTGAGAACTTGGTTGGTAGGATTTCAATATTTTTGGATTTACTGAGGTTCTTTTTGTGGCCTAGTATGTGGTCTATTCTGGAAAATGTTCCATGTGCACTTGAGTCCAATGTGTATCCTGCTGCTTTTGGGTGCAGAGTTCTTTATGTGTCTGTTAGGACCATCTGTTCTAGTGTGTTGTTCAGTGCCTCTGTGTCTTTACTTATTCTCTGTCTGGTTGATCTATCCTTTGGAGTGAGTGGTGTGTTGAAGTCTCCTAAAATGAATGCATTGCTGTCTATTTCCTCCTTTAATTCTGTTAGTATTTGTTTAACATATGGTGCCGTTCCTGTGTTGGGTGCATATATATTTATAATGGTTATATCTTGTTGGACTGACCCCTTTATCATTTTGTAATGTCCTTCTTTATCTCTTGCTACTTTCTTCATTTTGAAGTCTATTTTGTCTTATATAAGTACTGCAGCACCTGCTTTTTTCTCCTTGTTGTTTCCATGAAATATCTTTTTCCATCACTTCACTTTTAGTGTGTGTATATCTTTGGGTTTGAGGTGAGTCTCTTGTAAGCAGCATATAGATGGGTCTTGCTTTTTTATCCACTCTGTTACTCTGTGTCTTTTGATTGGTGCATTCAGTCCATTTACATTTAGGGTGATTATTGAAAGATATGTACTTATTGCCGTTACTGGCTTTAAATTCGTGGTTACCTAATGTTCAAGGGTTGCTTCTTTACTATCTAACAATCTGACTTAACTTTCTTGTTAAGTTATTGTAAACACCACCTGATATTTCTTTATTTCTCTCCCTTCTTATTATTCCTCCTCCATTCTTTATATACTAGGTGGCTTTTTTTGCCTTTAGTTAGTATTTGGATGTTCTGCTTTCTTTGCTATGATTTTATTTTCTCTGGTGACATCTTTTTTAGCCTTAGGGGTGCTTCCCTCTAGAGCAGTCCGTTTAAGATATCCTGTAGTGGTGGTTTATGAGAGGCAAACTCTCTCAACTTTCATTTGTCTGGAAATTGTTTAATCCCTCCGTCATGTTTAAATGATAATTGTGCTGGATACAATATTCTTGGTTCAAGGCCCTTCTGCTTCATTGCGTTAAACATATCATGCCATTCTCTTCTGGCATGTAAGGTTTTGTTGAGAAGTCTGATGGTAGTCTAATGGGTTTTCCTTTGTAGGTGATCTTTTTTCTCTCTCTTGCTTCCTTTAATACTGTCTTTATCTCTGACCTTTGCCATCCTAATTATTGTGTGTCTTGGTGTTGATTTCCTTGGGTCCCTTGTGTTGGGAGATCTGTGGACTTCCATGGACTGCGAGACTATTTCCTCTCCCAGTGTGGGAAAGTTTTCAGCAATTATTTCTTCAAAGACACTTTCTATCCCTTTTCCTCTCTCTTCTTCCTCTGGTACTCCTATAATGTGAATATTGTTCCATTTGGATTGGTCACACAGTTCTCTTAATATTCTTTCATTCCTAGACATCCTTTTATCTCTCTCTGCCTCAGCTTCTCTGTATTCCTGTTCTTTGACTTCTATTCCATTAACAGTCTCTTGCATCTCATCCAGTCTGCTGTTAAGCCCGTCGATCACTTGTCTGATTTCTGCATTGTCTTTCCTCACTTCCCTCACTTCCTCCCTCAGCTCTTGCACATTTCTCTGTAGATCCATCAGCATGGTTATGACTTTTATTCTGAATTCTTTTTCAGGAAGACTGTGCATTTCCATCCCTTCAGCCTCCCTCTGTGGGGTTGTCTGGTTGATCTTAGTCTGGACCATATTCCTCTGTCTTTTCATGGCTATGGAAGTGGTGGCTGGTAATTGCCATGTATGTAAGCTGGGCTCTTTAAGACTTTAAAAAGAAAAAAAAGAAAGAAAGAAAAATGTAAAAAAGAAAAAAGAAAAGAAAAAAAAGAGAAGAAAAAACAAAAAACAAAAAAAACAAAAAACAACAAAAGAAACGCCCACCGGGAGTAGATTCTGTGGGGGTGCTGTAGGTGGTGCTGTTGCTCCACTATTCCGCAGCCATGGCCAACCACTCCACAGGGCTCTTTTTAGCTCTGGCTGGGGTGGGAACGAATGGGAGGCTGTTGACCTCTGTGGGAAGTCTAAGTTCAGCCATGCTTTCCCAGTTACCATGCTTTCCCAGTTACCAGTTAAGGGGTCCGAAACTCCCCAGGACTCCCAGCCTGCTGGGCTGAGTGTGCCAGGGCAATTCGGCTCCTCCGCTGGGCTCCTGTATCTTTAAGACCGCTGAAAAAAGCGCGTGCTTTTCTTTTTTTTTTCCTTCCCAGGAGCCGCCTGCAAGCACCCTGGTGAGTTCCCCGCTCAGATCCTCCTCTGTCTCTCCAATCTCTGCTACACCACACAATGTGTGTCAGCGCTCCCTGTGCAGATCACCGGGGCTGGTTATTTTGCGGGGTGTACTTCCACTCCCTCCCGGCTCTGAATCCTCTCCTCCTGCAGATGCGCTGGGGTGGGGGAGCGCTCGGGTCCTGCCCGGTCGCGGCTCCATATCTTACCCGCCTCGCTGGGTGCCGAGTCCTCTCAGGTGTAGCTGCACGCTGTGCACTTTCCTGTGTATTCTGGTCTCTCTTTTAGGTATAGTTGTATTTGCTGTATTTTCGTAGATATATAGTTTTGGGAGGAGATTTCTGCCGCCCTGCTCATGCTGCCATCTTCCCAGAAGTCTCTGCTGGACAAATAACTTTCTTAAAACTTATTTGCAGTTTGGAATTTGAAACCATTAGGGAACTTTTCATACTTTCTTACTGTAAAATATCTTGGCCTATCTTCCACTTAGAATATACATTTTACCCATGTATGTGTTGGTAAAAGAAACATTATTCATCAGGAAAATATTAATTAGGAAAATAATAATAATAAGTTATGTGTCTCTTTCTCATGTTTGACATATTTCATTAAACAGTTTATAAAAATCACATTTGTTAGCATCACTATTGACCTCAGCAAAAAAATGTTTAAATATTGGAACCTTCTCAATATAATTTCTAAATTTATAATTTTCCTCTTGAAGGCTCACAGTTTATCATTGACTATATGCTTATGCTGTCAGTCATTCTCATTGAAGTGACAATCTTGCTTCATTCATTTTAGAGAATATCCATGTCAAAATAATTTGTTTTCTGACTGCCATTCTTTCAAGTGAAAATGATGTTCTATGAGTAAGAAGCTGTTAATTCGTTCCTCAACACAAACAAATGAATAAGTGTTTTGGCTTAGACAAGCGTCCCAACTCCGTGTGCAGCAAAACTGCTGCATGTATGTCTCCCATTTGGTCACAGAATATTTAAAGGACATGCGTTTATAAGTTGGAGTTTAATAAATTTATCAAGGACATTCATAAGTTAAACTGACTTCTTCACTGCAAGTTTGTGATGGTGACCAAGATAATGGCCAGTGCAGTTCTGTGTCGCTGCTTTCATCCGGCCTAAGGCACCAGCTGTTCACCCACCATGGCCTTCGCATCATCTGAGCAAATGTTCACACAAGGAGAAAGGCAAGGAATGAGCCTATGGGCCTTTCTTTAAAAAGCATTAGCCTGGAGAATAACTGGGAAAAGAATGAAATCAGAAGCAACCGGGAAGCTGTGTATTTGGGAAAAAAGACATACAGGGTTTTCATGCCATGTGGAGGTAAGGAAACTATAAAGAAGAAAACAAATTCAGGGTATGTTGCAGAAAGAGAGTCAGCAGAACATACTATTGGATATGTAGTGAGTCATGAAGGAAAGGCAAATCAAGTATAAATCCAAGAGTTTGCCCTCAGGAAATAATCTCCAGTGCACTTACTGAGATGAAGAAGATGCGCAGAGGCAGATTTGGTGTGAGAAGGTGAAAATCTTAACTATGAGAATTCCAAAAAACCCCTTTCCATTTTCTCAAACACTTGGCTTTTTCTCTCTAGGTCTGAAACCTCTGGTGTCTGGTTTACATGCGGAAACTGAACAAAGGCTTTCTCTGTTCTGCCATTTTATTTTCTCCTCTCTCCTTCATGTTTCTCATTTGCTTAATGGTATGGGGAAATAAACAAACAATTTTTTTTAAATCGTACCTTCCTATCCTCTATAAAACAAAACCTTGATGAGAAAGTGTAACATTAGGGACTAGTCCTTATCCACCATCACTTCTGACTCCAACTGCGAGTTTGAGAACCCTCAAGATCATTCACAGGCTTAATAATCCACCAGAGAGACCGAGAACTCACTGAGTTCTCACTGTTACTCTTCCAGTTCTGATTCATTACAGTGAGGGGATACAGATTCAAATCAACCAAGGAAAGAAACACGTCCAACAGCGTCCAGGACTCCACATATGGAGCTTCCAATTGTCTTCTCCCGGCGAAGTCCTGGACAGCACTACCTTTTCCAGCAGTGACGTGTGATGGTCACATTGCCGACCAGGACGCTCGCCGGAGCCCGGATGTCCCGAATCGGTACTGGGGCTCAGGCATGCTGACATGGTTGAGTGCTCAACCGGCTGGCCTCAGGATCTCCCCAGAGCTTGAGCTCATACCGTATGACCCAAAGTCTCCACCATGTATCACATTTTTATAACACTTGGTATACCAAAACTCTCCAGGTAAATAAAAATACTCTCATCACGTGGGATATCCCAAAAGCGAAATTATCCTCTTGGATCCAAGGGCCAGGCCAGACGTCTCCCCGGGCAATGTTACAGTCTCATTACATTGGCAAAGCCTCTCTGTTCTAGGAGGTCTCTTCTACCCCCTTCACTTTTCCTCTTGGCTTC
Source organism: Phataginus tricuspis (assembly GCA_029783875.1). Classification (NCBI taxonomy): domain Eukaryota; kingdom Metazoa; phylum Chordata; class Mammalia; order Pholidota; family Manidae; genus Phataginus; species Phataginus tricuspis. Next base: position 5,526,335 of record JAQQAC010002701.1, on the reverse strand, counting down.
ACCTTAATGGCTAAATGACCAAATAACTGAAACACCAACAACCTCTTTCCCCACACCCAACGAATAACCTAACTAGAAAAGAAAACATATTAAGAGATATTTCAAAATACATTTTACTATCTCTGTAGTTTGCTATAGTACTTGTCTAACATATTTTGGGAATTTACTATGTGCTAGGTACTATGGTTTTAATCATCATGATGATCTTATAAGTAATACTTGTGTCCTAATTTTATAGGTGAGGAAACTGAGGCTCAGAGAGTAAGCAGTCTGACCAGAGTCATATTCAGAGAGTATGGCACAAATCCAAGCCAGTGCGACTCTGGGGATCCTTCTGACTACAAAGCTGTCCATCGCAATAAACAGGACGTATTGTATCTATCTTATAAGTATTGCTATTATAATCGTTCTCTACTCCTTTCCTAACACTTCTACATTTATTCTTCTCATTCATTTATGTAAAATTTAGTCTTAAAAGATTTTAATTGCATTTAATTCTGGGTACTTGGCTTTCTTAGGAGTGCCTGTCCTTGTTTTATAGCATTGTCTTCAACAATTTGCATGACTATAAGAGCTTTTTCTCACCAAAATACAAGGCTACACACCATTACTCTTGCTTTAAGCAGAAAGCCTAAAGTACTCTTAATTTTTATGCTCCTTGCTTGGCTTACTCTACCCAACTGCACTTTATATTCAACGTGTGCAGACCTCTGTAATACTTTGGAGATTTCCAACTTCAGCAATAGTTTCTCTCCCTTAAGTGAAAAGCATCTTTTAGGTGGTTATTCTATTTTTCCTTTGTCATGGTTAATACCAACATATTTCCCTATTCAAATATGACTTTCACTGAAAGACTTTCACTGAAATAATGAAAGTAATCACAGGATTCTTTGAAGTATTTCTATTCTGTCCTCCACCCCCAAGGTTCATTTTCAATGAGAATTATTATTTAGCATCAACCTTCAGAGACAAAACACCATGAAATACTCTTAATAATTATATTCTCCTTTTCCCTTTTATTGATAGTGTCCAAACAAATCCATACTTTCAGCAAATCTTAAGTGCCGACACGCCCCCTTCTGTCAGTGATCTCAGATACACGTGTCCTCGCTTCTACACTGAATGAGATAAAAGGTGAAAAGAACCATCTAGTGGAATAATTCCTCCTCAGAAAGGCTCCAAAATTATTTGACAAGGCACCTCCCCTACCTCCTGTTCAGTTGCACACTCTTTCTGTCCTTTCCCTGTTTTATTTTTATACATGATAATCCCACATTTCTCCATTATATCCAGTATGTAGTTGTGGGGTTTTTTTGGTATTTTTTTTATTAAGATATCATTGATATACACTCTTACGAAGGTTTCACATGAAAACCATTGTGATTACTACATTCGCCCATTATCAAGTTCCCCTCCATACCCCATTGAAGTCACTGTCCATCAGTGTAGTAAGATGCCACAGAGTCACTGTTTGCTTTGTCTGTGCTACACTGTCTTCCCCGTGACTCCCCCACACCATGTGTACTAAACATAATACCCCTCACTCCCCTTCTCCCTCCCTCCCCACCCACCCTCCCCCTCCCCTCTCCTTTGGTAACTGTTAGTTCCTTCTTGGAGTCTGTGAGTCTGCAGCTACTTTGATCCTTCAGTTTTGTCTCATTGTTACACTCCACAAATGAGGGAAATCATTTGGCACATGTCTTTCTCTGCCTGGCTTATTTCACTGAGCATAATACCCTCTAGCTCCATCCATGTTGTTGAAAATGGTAGGATATGTTTTCTTCTTATGGCTGGATAGTATTCCATTGTGTATATGTACCACATCTTCTTTATCCATTCTACCTCACACCAGTTAGGATGGCCAACATCGAAAAGACTAGGAACAACAAATGCTGGTGAGGATGCGGAGAAAGGGGAACCGTCCTACACTGTTGGTGGGAATGTAAATTAGTTCAACCGTTGCGGAAAGAAATATGGAGGTTCCTCAAAAAACTAAAAATAGAAATACCATTTGACCCAGGAATTCCTTTCTTAGGAATTTATCCAAAGAAAACAAGTTCTCAGATTCAAAAATACATGTACCCCTATATTTACTGCAGCACTATTTACAATAGCCAAGATATGGAAGCAACCTACATGTCCATCAGTTGTGATTTTTTTAACTTTTATCTCTCTAGTGTCCCTCCTATTACAAGTCTCCATGTGTATCTGGGAAGAGAAGTTCATGGTATTCTTGTCTGTAGCTGTAGGGGTGGTTAGAGTTCAGAACATAGGTCTCCCAGTTCTACTGGATCTGTTTTGTTGCTGTCACTTTACATGCATTTCTTCACCTGGTTCTGTAACACTTGTAAAACCAGTCTTCCTCCCTAAATCCACTTCTTTGAACTAATTTAACATTTAGTAACTTGTTCTTTGCTTCCACCTCTCCTTCTTTTAACAAAGGCTACTTACACACCCAGGTAAAAATTGTTTAAAATTTATAACACTCCATAAGTTATTATCTCATTTACAAATGTTTAAACAAAGAAGAAATTAAATTACCTTCTCAAGGTCACTAAACCAAAAAAATGACAGGTCTAGCAAATAAACTCACTATTTAGAAATCCATATTGCTTCTAAGTTGCATCATAATAAATATTACAGTTTAAAAGTCTACTACACTTATTTAAAAATCAAATCACTAAAACACTGTTTTTAAGGATTTAAATGAGGAAAATGCTATTCTTTGCAAAAATGCTTTATTCGACTCAACTATCATAATGTTTTCCTTTATATAAAGTTTCTAAAAATTTTTGCCTTGAAACTTCTTGATGAGAGAAACATAGGTTTTCTCTGGTGACAAATAAAGTGATGCTATGTTGGTTCTTCATCACAATCATATCATCATAAAAGTGTTGGCACAATTAAGGCTTTTAGTAGAAGTAAACTTATAATGAATATTCATGTGATTTTTGATAAACTGCTGAAGCATTTCCTATGAGTGGTATACTTGATTCATAGGTAAATTCATTCAAAACATGTAATTTTAACTTTCAGCACTCAACTTACATCACAGTCAAAATGGAATAGTTAAGCTAATCTTTCTTAACATTATAAATAGAATCATTTACATCAACAAGCATTTTCTATGTTAATTCCAGGACCACCAACTTCCCCTTCATTTAAATGTAATAATATTTAAGAGCTATTCACTGTAGAACTTTTACAGGATGATAACAATAATTTCTTGTGAAAACAAATTTAAAATTAAATATCAAAATTCAATTCTGAAGATCAAATTTTGAAGAATTCTACTTAATGGGTATCTGATATCTTTCCCTATTAAGATGTGTTTGCAAAAATGACTGAAACTTCCTTTTTTGTGTCACTCAGGTTGGGTAACATTATGTTGCAGTAACAAGTAATACCCAAACTTCAGTGATTAAAAACTAAAATGATATAGTTTTAGCTTGCTCTACATGTCTATTGAGGGGCACAATATGGGACTCAGTTCACAAACCACCCTAGGTCCCATACCAACAGAGCTACTCCCATCACAACTGGTTATGGTATCTGGGAATATTGCTTGCCCACTGCCTACCTACCCTCTCCTGTCCCAAGTGAATTCTATACTTTTTCACGATTTTCTGTTTGATTTTCCTTTTTCTTCCTCATAACCAATCCTTCTCCCTAGCTCAACTCCATAGTTCTAACATCCCCAATTTAAAATGTGTTGGTTTTTTATGATATCTCCTTTTAGAATCTTCTAATTGCTATTGAGAATAGAAGTACACTGTATTCATATTTGAATCTAGGGGGATACAGAGAGTTCTGAAGCTTGTTGCACCAAACAATTAAAGGGTCAGCCCTAGAATGATACAACACTTCTACCCATAACTAATTGGCCTTAACTACTTATATGACTGAACCCCACAACAGTGACCCAGGAAATGCAAACTACTGTTAGCTTGGAATGCAGAAAAACATGAATGTTTAGAGAACAACTTTAATACTAGACAGTCCACTCTCTGATCACCTACTTGGTTCATTTTCACTTCCTAGACAAGACTTCTACTCCCTCCCAAAAAGAGATAACGCCACAGTCCCATGATTCAAGACCCAAAACTCAAAGTCCATGATCTCTAAGTGATAAACAGTGGTCACTACAGCAGATCTAAATATGATAACCCCCTTTATCCATTGATGCATCAGTATGCTGTATGTCCAATCTCCAAAAAATTGACAGTGATAGAACAAAAAACTAAAACAATCAAAATAAGCACCCGATTCACAAATGGGAAGAAAGGAAAATACACAAATGTTATTGGTCTATAGCAATTCTGAAATCCCACGGACAAAAGCTACAAGAAGACCCTACACTGGCGGTGGTAAATGTATCTAAATTAGACCTGATTCCAATCTTAAGAGGTTTGGTCATTGGCTTCTTTGGTCCTAAACTCTGCCTCCAAAGATATTTTTTTTCTGTCATCCTAGAACATTTGAAGTGGACATGAAAACTCTAATGTCCTTAGGGGCTGACTTGCTTTTCTTAAACAACTTCTTGTTTACAGAAAGCTGGAGACCCAAGAGTTAGGCTTCAAATAATCAAAGTTGTTTTTATCTCAGGCTCATGGTTCCTTTGGTGGTGTAACTCTCAAAAAATTAACTTCAAATCTATTTCATTCCAGCCAGTCCCATGTGCCATGAGCTATATCCACAGTTAATTTTGAAATAAACCTCTCTCTTGATTTAACTGTAAGTATCTTGAGCCTCTCAGGCTTACTGGGACCCTTAAACCCTTTTCCCTGAGACATTTTGTCCAATCAAATGAATGTTCCTCTGCCATCTTAATCCATCAAGAAGTTTTCACAGTGGATGTGACAGCCAAAACCTTGGTTGCATGCTTGCTCCAAGGCTGAATTTTAATCAACCTTTCTTTTTCAAAGAATTTCTCAGTGTTGTCTTTTATTGGTCAGGATTGAGAAGAAATTGCCCTTTCAAATACTACAGTACCTCCTATTTTTTATTCTCTCTAGACTCTTTCATTATACTGCTTACAAACTAACCAATTATTTCTGAATCCATACCTTTACTTTGTATTTCCCAAATGCAGCCAACAGTAACCAACATATGTTATTAATAGTCTATTTCCCAAATCGTTTTCCTCAATTTACAGGATCAGGAGATATATTATATGCATTGTAAATGATCACTTTTTTATAGTTTTATCATAAGTTTCTCCACCACATAACATGGATGACCATCCTCATTTCTAATAACAGTTTCTTCACCACCAAAGCAAATTTCTTAAAGCAGTGTAAAATATGTTGTTTTGTTATTATAGTATTTGGCTTCCTGTGCCAAATTTGTACCAGTTAGGAGAGGCCATTTTAGGCTGTGGATTAAAAAAAGAAGGAAATGAAGAAAGAGAGAAAAAATGAAAAGAAAGGAGGGAGGAAGGAAAGAAGGAAAGAAAGGAAGAAAATGAAAACACTCTTTTTAAATCTCAGCACTGTACACATAATCTTCATTCAGGGAACTAATCTGCCAGAGTGATCTCATAAATATATAAATATTGCTCCTTATGTATTATTAATTACCTATTGCTTTGTAAAAAACTACTGTAAACTCAATGGGTTACAACAACTCTTAAAACACACACATTTACTATCTCATAGATTTTGTGGGTCAGGGGTGAGCAAACTAGCTGGGTCTTTTGCTCAGGGTATCATAAGATGGAAATCAAAGGGTTAGCTTGATCATATTCCTTATGGAATCCATGGTCCTTTTCCAAAATCACATTGTTGGCAGAACTCATTTTTTTGTGGAGGTAGGACAGAGGTCCCCTTTTATTGACTGCTATCCAGGCCCTGATTTCAGGTCCTAAGTGCCATTCATATCTTGTTGCCACATGTCCTCATCACAGACAATGTGGCAGATCACTTTATTAAGGTCAGTAGGATCATCTGATTAGATAAAGCCCACCCAGAATAATTTTGATTAATTCAAAGTCAACTGATTAGGAACGTTGATTACATCTGCAAAATCCCTTCAACTGTTCCATGCAATATAACCTAATCACAGGAGTCCTACCCCATTATATTCACAGATTTTTACTAGTTCAAGGGAGAGGGGATTACATATGGAAGGTACACCAGGGACAGTCATACTGAGGGCCATCTTAGATTTCTGCCTACCACCTGTTATAAGAAGAACCATGAAAATATTTGAGGGTCTCACCCTGCCATTCAATGCCCAGACCACAGTTGACCTCTGCTTACAACCCATGGGCTATAACCAGTCTCATGGCTCCACTGAACTGGAAGCCATGGACTGCAGTCCTACTATGTTTCTGAGACTATTGAGTCAACCAATCAAGGACCCCCACATAACTAGAGCTAGAAAAATGTGTAGAAGTCACAAACTATCTAGAACATTGAAAAGAAGGAAACTCAACCTCTCTGAGGCTAAGGAACTTGTTTCTTTGGTCATACTGGGTATTAGTGAGAGAGCTGGCATTTGACCCAGTTTGTCCATGCTCTGTCCACTGCACCAAGCTATTTTCTGTGTATGTGGACTGTGTATGAACACTTATGTGAGTTACCATAATGCAAGGAATTTGAAGTAGAGATATTTTTATGTTTGATAAGTAACAATCATCTAGGTATTTTTTCATCAGTGTATTTATTTATCAGACAGTTATTCATCACCCACCACATTTCAGGCATTAAATTTGAAGTAGAGATAAAATGATAGTAAGACACAAACTAGCACATTACTTTTTTTTTCATTAAATTTACAGATAAATGTTTGGAAGACTCTTTTGAAGATTCATACTTAATAATAAAGAAAAAGAGAAAAGGGATTATCCTTACCCCCTGAACATCTGCTCTCCCCTCCCTTCTTAGTACAAGAACTCTTTTATTCTGTAGCTAGGAACATGACTCCATTCTGCCTGAGAGATGTAAGAGGAAGACTTGGGCTCTCTGTTCACAGCCGCCTCTGATTCTGATACATTTCTCTGCCAAGGCCCTTGTCATCATTCCTGGAGACCTCTGTTCCCATGAAGATGATTTGCCCAGTATATTGGCTTCTCAATTTCTTAGCCTTATCAACCTCAAAGATCTGTGTTTTCTACCTGACCTCACCAGCCATCCACAAAGCTATCTTGATTCACAGCACCAGTTTATTCCTTAAACTTTTCTTTTCACTTATTTATTTTTTTTTGACAATTTATTTTGGTATCATTAACCTACAGTTACATGTGCAATATTATGGTGATTAAACTACCCCCTTCATCAGGTCACCCCCACCAACCCCATTACAGTCACTGTCCATCAGCGTAGTGAGATGCTATAGAGTCACTATTTGTCTTCTCTGAGTTGAACAGCCCTCCCCGTGCCCCCGCTATCTTACGTCTGCTAATCGTAATACCCCTTTTACCCTCTTATCCCTCACTTCCCACCTATCATCCCCAGTCCCTTTCCCTTTGGTAACTATTAGTCCATTCTTGGGTTCTGTGAGTCTGCTGCTGTTTTGTTCCTTCAGTTTTTTTCTTTGTTCTTATACTCCACATATGAGTGAAATCATTTGATACTTGTCTTTTTCGGCTTGGCTTATTTCACTGAGCATAATACCCTCTAACTCCATCCATGTTGTTGCAAATGGTAGGATTTGTTTTCTTCTTATGGCTGAATAATATTCCATTGTGTATATGTACCACATCTTCTTAAGCCATTCATCTACTGATGGACACTTAGGCTGCTACCATTTCTTGGCTATTGTAAATAGTGCTGCGATAAACATAGGGGTGCATATGTCTTTTAGAAATGCGTTCTTAGGGTAAATTCCTAGGAGTGGGATTCCTGGGTCAAATGGTATTCCTATATTCAGTTTTTTGAGGAACCTCCATACTGCTTTCCACAATGGTTGAACTAAATTGCATTCCCACCAGCAGTGTAGGAGGGTTCCCTTTTCTCCACATCCTCGCCAACATTTGCTGTTGTTTGTGTTTTGGATGGTGACCATCCTCACTGGTGTGAGGTGATATCTCATTGTGGTGTTAATCTGCATTTCTCTGATGACCAGCGATGTGGAGCATTTTTTCATGTGCCTGTTGGCCATCTGAATTTCTTCTTTAGAGAAGTGTCTATCCATGTCCTCTGCCCATTTCTTAATTGGATTATTTGCTTTTTGTTTGTTAAGGTGCATGAGTTCTTTATATATTTTGGATGTCAACCCCTTCTCAGATGCATCATTTATGAATATATTTTCCCATACTGTAGGATGTCTTTTTGTTCTACTGATGGTGTCCTTTGCTGTACAGTAGCTTTTAAGCTTGATATAGTCCCACTTGTTCATTTTTGCTTTTGTTCCCTTACCCAGAGGGATATGTTCATGAAGAAGTCGCTCATGTTTATGTCCAAGAGATTTTTGCCTATCTTTTTTTCTAAGAGTTTTATGGTTTCATGACTTACATTCAGGTCTTTGATCCACCTTGAGTTTACCTGTGTGTATGGGGCTAGACAGTAGTCCAGTTTTATTCTCTTACATGTAGCTGTCCAGTTTTTCCAACACCAGCTGCTGAAGAGGCTGTCATCTCCCATTGTATATCCAAGGCTCCTTTATCAAATATTAATTGACTGTAAATGTTTGGGTTAATGTTTGGATTTTCTATTCTGTTCCACTGGTCTGTGGGTCTGTTTTTGTGCCAGTACCAAATTGTCTTGATTACTGTGGCTTTGTAGTAGAGTTTGAAGTCAGGGAGCGTAATTCCCCCTGTTTGATTCCTCCTTCTCATAATTGCTTTGGCTATTCGGGGTCTTTTGTGGTTCCATATGAATTTTTGAGTTATTTGTTCCAGTTCATTGAAGAAAGCTGTTGGTAGTTTGATAGGGATTGCATTGAATCTGTAGATTGCTTTAGATAGTATAGCCATTTTGACAATATTTATTCTTCCTAGCCAAGAGCATGGGATACATTTCCATTTGTTAGTGTCCTCTTTAACTTCTCCTAGGAGTGTTTTGTAGTTTTCAGAGTACAGGTCTTTCACTTCCTTCACTAGGTTTATTCCTAGGTATTTTATTCTTTTTGATGCAATTGTGAATGGAATTGTTTTTCTGATTTCTCTTTCTGTTAGTTCATCATTAGTGTATAGGAAAGCAACAGATTTCTGTGTGTTAATTTTGTATCCTGCAACTTAGCTGAATTCAGATATTAGTTCTAGTGGTTTTGGAGTGGAGTCTTTAGTGTTTTTTATGTACAGTATCATGTCATCTGCAAATAGTGACAATTTGACTTCCTCTTTACCAATCTGGATGCCTTGTATATCTTTGTTTTCTCTGATTGCCTGCGGCTAGGACCTCCAGTACTATGCTGAATAACAGTGGAGAGAGTGGGCATCCCTGTCGTGTTCCCGAACTTAGATGAAAAGCTTTCAGCTTCTCGCTGTTAAGTATGATGTTAGCTGTGGGTTTGTCATATATAGCCTTTATGATGTTGAGGTACTGGCCATCTATACCCATTTTGTTGAGAGTTTTAATCATGAATGGATGTTGAAGTTTGTCAAATGCTTTTTCAGCTTCTATGGAGATGATTATGTGGTTTTTGTTCTTCTTTTTGTTGATGTGGTGGATGATGTTGATGGATTTTTGAATGTTGTACCATCCTTGCATCCCTGGGATGAATCCCACTTGATCATGGTGTATGATCCTCTTGATGTATTTTTGAATTCTGTTTGCTAATATTTTGTTGAGTATTTTTGCATCTACGTTCATCAGGGATATAGGTCTGTAATTTCTTTTTTGGTGAGGTCTTTGCCCGGTTTTGGTATTAGAGTGATGCGGGCTTCATAAAAAGAGTTTGGAAGTATTCCCTCCTCTTCTATTTTTGGAAAACTTTAAGGAGAATGGGTGTTATTTCTTCTCTATATGTCTGGTAGAATTCAGAGGTGAATCCATCAGGTCCGGGGGTTTTGTTTTTGGGTAGTTTCTTGATTACCGCTTCAATTTCGTTGCTGGTGATTGGTTTGTTTAGTTTTTCTGTTTCTTGCTTGGTCAGTCATGGAAGGTTGTATTTTTCTAAGAAGTTGTCCATTTCTTCAAGGTTTTGCAGCTTGTTAGCATACAGATGCTCATAATATTCTCTTATAATTCTTGGTATTTCTGTGGGGTCCTTCGTTATTTTTCCTTTCTCATTTCTGTTTCTGTTTATGTGTGTAGATTCTTTTTCTCTTACTGAGTCTGGCTAGGGGTTTATCTCTTTTGTTTATTTTTTCAAGGAACCAGCTCTTGGTTTCATTCATTTTTTGCTATTATTTTATTTTCAATTTTATTTATTTCTTCTCTGATCTTTATTATGTCTCTCCTTCTGGTGACTTTGTGCCTCCTTTGTTCTTCTTTTTCCAATTTCAATATTTGTGTCTTTAGACTGTTCATTTGGGAATGCTCTTCCTTCTTTAAATAAGCCTGGATTGCAATATACTTTCCTCTTAGAACTGCCTTTGCTGCGTCCCACAGAAGTTGTGGCTTTGTGTTGTTGTTGTCATTAGTCTCCAT
>JAQQAC010002701.1:5470013-5510800 GCA_029783875.1 Phataginus tricuspis | reverse complement strand
AATTCTGTTAGTATTTGTTTCACATATGTTGGTGCTCCTGTGTTGGGTGCATATATGTTTATAATGGTTATATCTTCTTGTTGGGCTGACCCTTTTATCATTATGTAATGTCTTTCTTTATCTCTTGCTACTTTCTTCGTTTTGAAGTCTATTTTGTCTGACACAAGTACTGCAACACCTGCTTTTTTCTCTTTGTTGTTTGCATGAAATATCTTTTTCCATCCCTTCACTTTTAGTCTGTGTATATCTTTGGGTTTGAGGTGAGTCTCTTGTAAGCAGCATATAGATGGGTCTTGCTTTTTTATCCACTCTATTACTCTGTGTCTTTTGATTGGTGCATTCAGTCCATTTACATTTAGGGTGATATTTGATAGATATGTACTTATTGCCATTGTTGGCTTTAGATTCGTGGTTACCAAAGGTTCAAGGGTTGCTTCTTTACTATCTAAGAATCTAACTTAACTTTCTTGTTAAGTTATTGTGAACGCTGTCTGATGTTTCTTATTTCTCCCTTCCTATTCTTCCTCCTCCATTCTTTATATATTGGGTGTTTCATTCTTTGCCTTTAGTTAGTATTTGGATGGTCTGCTTTCTTTGCTATGATTTTATTTTCTCTGGTGACATCTTTTTAGCCTTAGGGGTGCTTCCCTCTAGAGCAGTCCGTTTAAGATATCCTGTAGTGGTGGTTTATGAGAGGCAAACTCTTTCAACTTTCCTTTGTCTGGAAATTGTTTAATCCCTCCATCATATTTAAATGATAATCGTGCTGGATACAATATTCTTGGTTCGAGGCCCTTCTGTTTCATTACATTAAATATATCATGCCATTCTCTTCTGGCCTGTAAGGTTTCTGTTGAGAAGTCTGATGATAGTCTGATGGGTTTTCCTTTGTAGGTGATCTTTTTTCTCTCTCTAGCTGCCTTTAATACTTTGTCTTTATCTTTGACCTTTGCCATCTTAATTATTGTGTGTCTTGGTGTTGATTTCCTTGGGTCCCTTGTGTTGGGAGATCTGTGGTCTTCTTGAACTGCGAGACTATTTCCTTCCCCAGTGTGGGAAAGTTTTCAGCAATTATTTCTTCAAAGTCACTTTCTATCCCTTTTTCTCTCTCTTCTTCCTCTGGTACTCCTATAATGCGAATATTGTTCCGTTTGGATTCGTCACACAGTTCTCTCAATATTCTTTCATTCCTAGAGATCCTTTTTTCTCTCAGTACCTCAGCTTCTTTGTATTCCTCTTCTCTAGTTTTTATTTCTTTTATCGTCTCCTCTACCGTATCCAATCTGCTTTCAATACCGTCCATTGTGTTCCTCAAGGATTGGATCTCTCACCCGAATTCATTCCTGAGTTCTTGAATATCTTTCCGTACCTCCATGAGCATGTTCATGATTTTTATTTTGAACTCCCTTTCAGGGAGAGTCATAAGTTGCATATCATTAAAATTTTTCTCAGGAGTTGTATTCATAATTTTCCTCTGGACCAGGTCCTTTGGCATTTCATATTTGTGTATGGACCCCTGTAGTGCCCAGAAGCTCTACTCTCTGGAGCTGCTCAGCCCCTGAAGCAATGTCAGGGATTGTAGGGGAGTGGTATTGGTGCCTCAGGGGAGGAAAGGGCTGTTTCCTGGTTCCTGGCTGCTATGCCTGTCTCCACTGTCTGAACCGGTGGGCTGAGCACACAGGTATAAGCCTCTGTGCTTTGCCTTTTAAGTTGCTGTAAACAGATCCTCCCTCCGGCTGGCCCAACACCAGGGAAGGGCTTCCAGGTTTGCAAGCCCGGTGGGGCTGGTCAGGCGAAAGGTGCACTAGTCTGCCTGTCACAGAAGGGGGTTCTGGAGCGGTGCAGGCAGCCAGGGAGCTGGCACACCTGAAGATCAGAAAACCCCCAATCTGCTGGACAGAGAACACCCGGACAATCCTGTCCACCTGTCCTTTCTCCCGAGCAGCAAGCTCCGTGCAGTCCTTGCCCCCCCTCAGCAGGCCTCCTTCCAAGGTCCTCCCTGCCAGGAAGTCTCTCAGACTGCCTGCCCTCCCCCGTCCCAGAGCAGCTGGGTATGGATCCCTGATCTCACAAGCAGCCGGAATCTTAGTCTCTGCAGGAACTCCGCCTGTCTTAGCTTTCCAAGCTCCTAATTACAAGAGTATCATGCAAGCACCATGAAATGTAGGTTTGTGCTCCCAGAGTAGATCTCCAGAGTTAGGTATTAAGCAGTCCCAGTTCTCCACTCCCTCTCTGCTCTGTTCCTGTTCCTCCTGCCGGTGAGCTGGGGTGAGGGAAGGGCTTGGATCCCGCAGGACCACAGCTTTAGTACATTACCGTTTTCTGTGAGGGCTGCTCTGTCTCCAGCTGTATGCAGTTTATTGTAGTTCTCTTTCCCGTTGCTCTTTCATTAGTAGTTGTAGTAGCTTTATTTTCATATTATATGCGGTTTTAGGAGGAAGCCTCTGTCTCACCTCTCACGCCGCCATCTTTCTCTTTTCACTTATTATTAAAATGTCAAATAATTACTTCCTCCCTGTACCTCACTCTCAGCTGATGACCCTCGCTGTGCCTTTCCACTTGCTTTTCCCTCCATGTGGGTGCTTAGCTCCGCATATGTGCATGAGTAGTTACTTGTCAGCTTAAATATTGCTTTCTAAGAAAGACATAAAGTGCCCCATATCTGATTAAATAGTTAACAATAGTTTTCATTTTCTAAAATTATTTATTAATATGTTTACTTCATGTTTTTCTCTTTCTATACAGTGAAGAGGGTTTTTTTTTGCTGATTTTTTCCACTGATATGTACTAGGGCAAAGAACAGCACTTTATATGTAGAAACAGTAAATATTTTTCAAACAAATTCATTATTGTATAGGTTCTTAATATATCAGAAAAAAAATGCCTGGTAGGAGATGTTTAATTAATTAATTTAATTATCTGTATACAAGAGATGATGGAGGAGGAAACACTCCTTTTTGACTACCTTATAGCAAAATCTCAAAAATTTAATGATAAAACCCTTAATAGTGTTAAAAATTATGATGACTACATGAAGGTATTCATTTAACTAAGAATATCTTTATTGACCTAGGTATTTTGCTAATTGCATAACAATTTCTGTTTAGATTTTCATCAAAATTGAAAATATTTTGCATAGTATAATTTATATTTCATATACAAAATTCATTTTGCACAGACCTAAGAAATAGCTCAAAATGATAGAAAATTAGTTGGCAGTCATCTGCCACATAAAAACACTGAGGATGGGTTTTTATCAAATGTGGAGGTTGTGTTAGGGTGACATGCCCTGAAATGTAGAGCATGAAAGTCACTTTACAGTTAATAAGAAAAAGGCAGAAGTCATCTGGAGCAGCTGACTTGAAGCCACAGAAACATTTGTGATTGCTGACTGGGAGATATGGGTTGGACATATTTGAAAGCTGTGAACAAAGGAAAGAAACTCCAGAAAGCAGAGGGAAGATTCTCTTAATAGCAGGCAGCAGTGTTACTTAACTCTCCTCTATTACTGATCTATATAGACATCCACAGAGCAAAGCAGCAGCCGGCATGTAGGTGATGGTGACTGACGACGACCCAGAGCATCACAGAGCAGCTGACAGTAAATGTTAAAGAAATATATTGTGTATTTAGACGTTCATAAATTATTCACGTTATGTGCAGCAGTGTGACCTCCTGTGGCCTCCTGAAGTCAGCGTACCCAGGTGAGGACCTCCCTGAAGGGCCGGCGAAGAACGGGACTCTGAGCAGGACTGAACCACAGCTGGGAGAAGCTGCCCGAAGGCCACAGGGGAGAAATGGCATTTATACCCAATAAGAAACTGACAATACAACAGCTTTCTTACAAAGTAAATGATGGTTAAACAGGTGACGACAGAGCTGAATGATAAGACATAATAGCACCTTTGTCAGAAAGACTGACAAAGAAAGACCTGGGAAAGGTACTTGACTGAGGTCCTTGGTCTCCAGCAGCAGAGCTGCGTGAATTGCACTACGACTATATATAATGGACTGCAAAACAAATATGAAAAATATAAGGCTGATCTAGAAGAATATCCCTAATATATTGGTAATACAAAAAAGGTTTATAGAAACCTGTGGTGTATATTCTCCTTTTTAAACACTAAAGAAAAAAGAAAGATGTGTATCCCAATTAAAATTTGATAACTTGGAGTAGAAAAATATAGGTAATTCATGCATTTTCATGCCTGAATTTTTCTATTTTGCTTTAGACTAAATATATTAATTATGTAATAAGAGGTAATTACATACCGAGAACCATTGCTTTGGAAAGAATCATTAAAATGATCCGTATGCATCCCAGCATGTGGAAAGGATACCTAGAGGCACAACGGATGAGAGAAGCAAGTCACCAATCAAGAGTCATAATCCTCATAGTCCGCGTCATGTATTCTTCCATAGAAAGACTCATTGGATGTGAAATATGCAGGTATTAGGGATACAGCCAAATGCTTATTTGGGTGTTGACTAAAGTGAATTAGTTTGAAAGCTATTGGGAAGTTTAGTTTTAGGAGGATTATTATACGTTTGGTTCCTTGGTAAAGTAGATATTATTGCCTAAGATTTGTATACAGCAGAGTATCAAAGCTGTGCATGCATTCATGGTTAGCCTCAAAGGTGTTTTGATTACTGCTTCAATTATTTCCTGATATAAAAGAACTCTTTTGTAAAGGATTTAAGTTAACAAAATCAGAAAGTAAAGTAGAATTTCTAGAATTGGGTGGGTTATTTGAGCATGACTTTGCCTATGTCAGGATTTGTGACCATCAGAAGCCGGCAATTACAGGCAGCCTCTGGACCTTGTGAGAGTGATAAAAAGCAATTGAACAATTTTTTTCTTACGCATTACATATAGGATTTACCCAAGTTTTGTTCCTGCTTCTTCTGAATTTCTTATAATACCTTTCAAAAGGCAGGATGTAAGCTGACAATGGTAGTCTTAAAGAGAACTTTTTTTTTTTTAATGCGAGAAGGAGAGAGAGAATAGACTTTGTTTTCCTAATAAAAGCAGACCACAGCTTGGTGAATATGACACCTCCTCACAGATCTATAAAGAACTGAAAGTTTGTGCAATTTTAAACTACCTCAGGAAATGTTCATGAATATCTTTTAATTCCAAGTCATTTAACTTGCATTTAAACATGCTAGCCTAGCAAAATCATACTGCCAATTTCATTGGTACAAATGAAATAGATCTGAATGAAGTGGGATTTGGGGAAAAGAAAGAAAATTAAAATTATTGCCTTTAGGAAAATAACAGTTTTATACATAAGAAAATTTTAATAACGTTAAGTTTATCTACCAGAAAAAAAAAAAACTTGTTAAAGAGTTTGAATCCAAGCAGTTACTTGAGCTGGAGAGCCTAGTGTGGAAATCCTCACTCCTTTACTTAGGAGCTAATTTAGGGCACATTACATAACCTCTCTCAAGAGCACATTGCTCATCTACAAACCAGGGCTGATTGTACTGCTTTTCTCTCGTTGTTGTTGGAAGAGTAAATGTGAAAATATATACAAAATGATGAGCACATAGTTGATGTGCAACAGATGCGGCTTTTCCTCTTAATCTCTATTTTTATTTAATAAAATACGCTATACATATGCCAAATGTACAAATATTTGCCTTTCAGTTTATTATCTGTCTACCCAATTGGCATAAAATAGGAGCTAAGTTATGTCTCTCTGTCTTCCCCACTCCCCTCTTTACTCCTGCGTCCTAGCCCAGGACCTGACTTGTTTTTTTCCTCAGTTACTGGCCTAGGTCAGCTGGTGCCATCAGGTGCTGGAAGGGTATGGAATTCCAGATGGAATTTAGGGATTTAGACATTTCAGATGGGAGGGGAAGTAAAAAAGATATCTTCCCAGTCCAAATACAAGACAAATATATCTCACCGCAGCCGAGATTGTCCACCACTTAGCAGTGACTCAGCATGTGAATGCGCTGAAATGGGTCTTGCTTTCCTTTCCCAGCCACCCTGGAGGCTCTCTTGGGCTCTGCCTGATTGATCGGGCATCACTGGAAGGTAATGTGGAGGTGGCCCTGCTCTGAGAAAGAGGTAATCCTGGCAGTCAGGGATTCTAGAAAAAGAAGTGTATAGATAAACATATATCCATAAATATAGAGTGTATTTCATGTAATCAATTAGTGGGTAAGTGAGATAAATTTGAACATTTGTTGGATAAATGGACTATTCTAGGATATTTGGATGGTTTGACTGCAGGAAGATGATCACAGCAAAGCCAGCTCAATAAATATTGATCTGAGTGAAAGTAGACACAGACTCCACACCGGCTGAATCTTTCCACTAAAAGTACAAATTACTTAAATTAGGAGATCAGACGAAAAGCAGTAAGGCCTCTTACAAGAGTAATGAAACAAGCCTGAATGAGTCCAAAAAATGACAGCGGAAAAGAATCATTGGCTGTGCTGCTGTGTCCTCTTTGAATCTAAGCATGTGTGTGCTAAGGAGTATGTGATAGAAAAATTCTGCTCCATGTGAAGTTTTAATCTGTCCAACAATAACAGAGAAAAGATAAGAAGTTATACTGTTCAAAAAATTACTTGACAGTTTAAGGTAAATATTAAGTAAATATGCTTTTGTTTGTCATTAGGACAGCACAGTGAGGATCATAAATTACATGTCTGGGACATGCTGTAACTTAATGACATGAATTTTTTAAATGTCAAACAACACACTGACATGGCAATCTGTACATGACAGTGTATTTGTCTGCTGTTTTTATAACAGAGGCCTTTACATTACATGTATTTTATATACAGACTCTGTACTTGAATGTGCCTGTGTGGTTAATTGCCCTGAGATTCCTGAGGGAAGAATCTATAGAAGGAAGCTCCTCTTCCTTTCCATGAAAGCTACAGCAGGGACCATCCTAAGCCACCTGCATCCCAACAGTTTGGAAAATTTCCATTCTGTGACTTCCGACATGTAGTGCCTCTAAGTTGACAGACTCAGATAAAAGCTTCTTCGCTCCCTAAATCATGGGAATTTAAAAAATGTGTGTCTTTCCTGGTCAAAGTCTAGTATTGAGTTTTTTCTCAACAACGAATCCATGGAAATAATATCTACTTAAAATTTTTAATAACTCTGAGAAGAAGTCAAGGAGTAAAGTGTCTTCCAGAGTGAAAACAGAGCGTATCTCTCTTTACATACACACATGACCTACACATCAGTACATATTCCAGGAAATGTACAGATACACACCACAGATGCCCATTTAGATGAAATAACAGTCTTTATAGGAAATCAATAGCAACCATTTCAGATATTAAATTTAGTATAATTAAATGTAAAATTAGTTTGATGTAGCTAAATATTTAATAAAAGTGTTCAGCCTTATTATAACTGGTTTATATATTGATTCCTTATGTAAATTATCTGCACCCTAAGAAATTATTCCATATGTTTAATGTGCATGTTAAAAAATGCTCCTGGGGGAGAAGGGGCTCAAGATGGTGGCGTGAGCAGGGCAGCAGAAATCTCATCCCAAAACCATATATATTTGTGAAAATACAACAAATACAACTATTTCTAAAAGAGAGACCAGAAGATACAGTACAACAGCCAGGCTACAGCTACATCTGCGAGAACTCAGCGCCTCACGAACCGGGTAAGATACAAAGCCACGACCCGGCGGGACCCAAAGCACTCTCCCACCCCAGCTCACCGGCAGGAGGAGAAGAATCAGAGTGGGCAGGGAGTGGAAGCACAGGCCGGCTAAATAACCACCCCTGGTGATCTGCACCGGGAGCACAGACACACATTGTATGGTGCACTGGAGATTAGAGAAACGGAAGGGCAGGATCCAAGACGGAGACTGCGAGCGGGTCTCCTCAGCCGGCTCCCCCGGGACAAAAGAAAAGTGGGCGCTTTTTTAAAAGTCTTAAAGAGACAAGGGCCCAACAGCTGAACAAAATCGTCCCAGTGCACTCAGTCCAGCAGGCTGGGAACCTTGAGGAATTTCAGGTCCCTTAACTGGCTGTCGGGTAAAGCAGCCCCACCAAAGCCCCTCATGGCGATAAGCAGCCTGCCATTCATTCCCCTGGCCGGTGCTGCAAAGGACCAGCTGATCTGCCACAGCTGTGGAACAGTGGGAGAGCAGCCCCGCCCACAGCAGCCACACAGAATCTCCTCCCAGCGGGAGCGCAGCTAACTGGGAAGGGCTGCGGAAGCCAGAGCAAGGTCTGGAAGGCACCAAGGGCGCCAGACTTGCTGCAGAACGCACCCGGTGTGACTGCAACCTCCCACAGTGCTCTAGGCTAGCCTGAGGATGGCCCTGCCCATGGCAGCTCAGGGGATTATCCCAGAGATTGCCTCCCGGTGTGCAGGTAACCGGCACAGGCTGCAGACAAGGGCAAGGCGAACAATAAGCAGGAAGGGACTTTGTTCTCCCAGCTGACACATGTGTCACCTGCCTCTGACCACTTCTATCACCATGAAAAGACAGAAAAATCTAGTCCAGTCAAAAATCACCCAGGCAACTCCAAAGACAGGGCCTGGTGGGATAGACTTAAACAATCTTCCTGAAAAATAATTCAGAATAAAAGTCATAACCATCCTAATGGACCTATGCAGGAAGGACATTACAGAAATGAAACAGTTGATTGATGGGCTTAAGAGTAGACTAGACGAGGCTCAAGAGATGGTTAATGAAATAGAAATCAGAGAACAGGAATACAGAGAAGCTGAGGCAGAGAGAGATAAAAGGATCTCTAGGAATGAAAGAATATTAAGAGAACTGTGTGACCAATCCAAATGGAACAATATTCACATTATAGGAGTACCAGAAGAAGAAGAGAAAGAAAAACGGACAGAAAGTGTCTTTGAAGACATAATTGAGGAAAACTTCCCCAAGCTGGGAAAGGAAATAGTTTCTCAGACCATGGAAGCCCACAGATCTCCCAACACAAGGGACCCAAGGAAGACAACACCAAGACATATAATAATTAAAATGGCAAAGATCAAAGACAAGGACAGAGTATTAAAGGCAGCCAGAGAGAGAAAAAAGATAACCTACAAAGGAAAACCCATCAGGCTATGATCAGACTTCTCCACAGAAACCTTACAGGCCAGAAGAGAATGACATGATATAATTCATGCAATGAAACAGAAGGGCTTTGAATCAAGAATACTGTATCCAGCATGATTATCATTTAAATTTGTGGGAGGGATTAAACAATTCCCAGACAAGTGAAAGTTGAGGGAATTTACCTCCCACAAACCACCTCTACAGGATATTTTAAAGGGACTGCTTTATATGGAAGCACTCCTAAGGCTAAAAAGATGTCACAGAGACAATAAAATCATAGAAAAGAAAGCAGACCATCCAAATACTAACTAAAGGCAAAAAATAAAATCAACTATCCACAAAAAACAGTCAAAGGATACACAAAAGAGTACAGAATAAAACACCTAACATATGAAGAATGGAGGAGGAAGAATAAGAAGGGAGAAAAATAATCATCGACTGTGTTTATAATAGCTTAACAAGAGAGTGAAGTTAGACTGTTATATAGTAAAGAAGTTACCCTTGAACCTTTGGTAACCATGAATCTAAAGCCAGCAATGGCAATAAGTACATATCTATCGATAATCACCCTAAATGTAAATGGACTGAATGCACCAATCAAAAGACACAGAGTAATAGTATGGATAAAAAAGCAAGACCCATTTGTATGCTGCTTACAAGAGACTAACCTCAAACCCAAAGATATACACACACTAAAAGTGAAGGGATAGAAAAAGATATTTCATGCAAACAACAGGGAGAAAAAAGCAGGAGTTGCAGTACTTGTATCAGACAAAATAGACTTCAAAACAAAGGAAGCACCAAGAGATAAAGAAGGACATTACATAATGAAAAAGGAGTCAGTCCGACAAAGGGTATAACCATTATAAATATATATGCACCCAACACAGGAGCTCCTGTGTCACAAAAACACATATGTGAAACAAATACTAACAGAATTAAAGGAGAAATAGAAAGCAATGCATTCATTTTAGAAGACTTCAACACACCACTCACTCCAAAGGATAGACCAACCAGACAAAAAAGAAGTAAAGACGCAGAGGCATTGAATAACATACTAGAACAGATGGACCTAACAGACATCTACAGAACTCTACACCCAAAAGCAGCAGGATACATATTCTTCTCAAGAGCACATGGAACATTCTCCAGAATAGACCACATACTAGGCCACAAAAAGAACCTCAGTAAATTCAAAAATATTGAAATTCTACCAACCAGCTTTCAGATCACAAGGGTATAAAAGTAGAAATAAATTGTACAAAGAAAACAAAAAGGCTCACAAACACGTGGAGGCTTAACAACATGCTCCTAAATAATCAATGGATCAATGACCAAATTAAAACAGAGATCAAACATTATATCAAGACAAATGACAACAGCAGCACAAAGCCCCAATGCCTGTGGGATGCAGCAAAGGCAGTTCTAAGGAAAGTGCATTGCAATCCAGGCCTATTTAAAGAAGGAAGAACAATCGCAAATGAATAGTCTAAACTCACAATTATTAAAATTGGAAAAAGAAGAACAAATGAGGCCCAAAGTCACCAGAAGGAGGGACATAATAAAGATCAGAGAAGAAATAAATAAAATTGAGAAAAATAAAACAATAGAAAAAAAATTAATGAAACCAAGAGCTGGTTCTTTGAAAAAACAAACATAATAGATAACCCCCTAGCCAGACTTATTAAGAGAAAAAGAGAATCTACACACATAAACAGAATCAGAAATAAGAAAGGAAAAATCACTACAGAACCCACAGAAATACAAAGAATTATTAGAGAATACTATGAAAATCTATATGCAAACAAGCTGAAAAACCTATAAGAAATGGACAACTTCTTGGAAAAATGCAACCTTCTGAGACCGACCAAGGAAGAAACAGAAAATCTAAACAGACCAATTACCAGCAACGAAATTGAACTGGTAATCAAAAAACTACCCAAGAACAAAACCCGCAGACCAGATGGATTCACCACTGAATTTTATCATATAGAGGAGAAATAATACCAATTCTTAAAGTTTTCCAAAAAATAGAAGAGTAGGGAATACTTCCAAACTCATTCTATGAAGCCAGCATCACTCTAATACCAAAACAAGGAAAAGACACCACAAAAAAAGAAAATTACAGACCAATATCCCTGATAAACAAGATGCAAAATACTCAACAAAATATTAGCAAACCGAATTCAAAAATACATCAAGAGGATCATCCATCATGACCAAGTGGGATTCATCCCAGGGATGCAAGGATGGTACAACATTAGGAAATCCATCAACATCATCCACTACACCAACAAAAAGGACAAAAACCACATGATCATCGCCATAGATGCTGAAAAAGCATTTGACAAAATTCAGCATTCATTCATGATAAAAACTCTTAACAAAATGGGTGTAGAGGGCAAGTACCTCAACATAATAAAAGCCATATATGACAAACCCACAGCCAACATTATACTTAACAGCAAGAAGCTGAAAGCTTTTCACCTAATATCGGGAACAAGACAGGGATGCCCACTCTTCCCACTGTTATTCAACATTGTACTGGAGGTCCTAACCATGGCAATCAGACAAAACAAAGAAATACAAGGCATCCAGATTGGTAAAGAAGTCAAACTATCACTATTTGCAGAGGACATGATATTGTACATAAAAAACCCTAAAGACTCCACTCCAAAACTACTAGAACTAATACCTGAATTTAGCAAAGTTGCAGGATACAAAATTAATACGCAGAAATCTGTTGCTTCCCTATAAAGATAATATAACAGAAAGAGAAATCAGGAAAACAATTCCATTCACAAGAGCATCAAAAAGAATAAAATATTTAGGAATAATCCTAACGAAGGAAGTGAAAGACCTATACCCTGAAAACTACAAGACACTCCTAAGAGAAATTAAAGAGGACACTAACAAATGGAAATTCATCCCATGCTCTTGGCTAGGTAGAATAAATATTGTCAAAATGGCTATAGTACCTAAAGCAATCTACACATTCAATGCAATCCCTATCAAAATACCAACAGCATTCTTCAATGAACGGGAACAAATAGTTCTAAAATTCATATGGAACCACAAAAGACCCTGAATAGCCAAAGCAATCTTGAGAAGGAAGAGTAAAACAGGGGGAATTATGCTCCCTGACTTCAAGCTCTACTACAAAGTCACAGTAATCAAGACAATTTGGCACAAGAACAGACCCACAGACCAGTGGAACAGAATAGAGAGTCCAGACATTAACCCAAACATATGTGGTCAATTAATATACGATAAAGGAGCCATGCATATACAATGGGGAAATGAAAGCCTCTTCAACAGCTGGTGTTGGAAAAACTGGACAGCTATATGTAAGAGAATGAAACTGGATTACTGTCTAACCCCATACACAAAAGTAAACTCAAAATGAATCAAAGACCTGAATGTAAGTCATGAAACCATAAAACTCTTAGAAAAAAATACAGGCAAAAATCTCTTGGACATAAACATGAGCAACTTCTTCATGAGCATATCTCCCCGGGCAAGGGAAACAAAAGCAAAAATGAACAAGTGGGACTATATTAAGCTGAAAAGCTTCTATACAGCAAAGGACACCATCAGTAGAACAAAAGGACATCCTACATTATGGAGAATATATTCATAAATGACATATCCAATAAGGGGTTGACATCCAAAGTAAATAAAGAGCTCACGCACCTCAACAAACCAAAAGCAAATAAGCCAATTAAAAAATGGGCAGAGGATATGAAGAGGCAGTTCACCAAAGAACAAATTCAGATGGCCAACAGCCACATGAAATGATGCTCCACATCGCTAATCATCAGAGAAATGCAGATTAAAGCCACAATGAGATATCACCTCACACCAGTGAGGATGGCCACCATCCAAAACACAAACAACAACAAATGTTGGAGACCATGTGGAGAAAGGTTAACACTCGTACACTGCTGGTGGGAATGCAAATTAGTTCAACCATTGTGGAAAGCAGTATGGAGGTTCCTCAAAAAACTCAAAATAGAAATACCATTTGACCCAGGAATTCCACTCCTAGGAATTTAACCTAAGAATGCAGCAGCTCAGTTTGAAAAAGACAGATGCACCCCTATGTTTATCGCAGCACTATTTACAATAGCCAAGAAATGGAAGCAACCTAAGTGTCCATCAGTAGATGAATGGATAAAGAATAGGTGGTACATATACACAATGGAATATTATTCAGCCATAAGAAGAAAACAAATCCTACCATTTGCAACAACATGGATCGAGATCGAGGATATTATGCTCAGTGAAATAAGCCAAGCCAAAAAAGACAAGTACCAAATGATTTCACTCATATGTGGAGTATAAGAACAAAGAAAAAAACTGAAAGAACAAAACAGCAGCAGACTCACAGAACCCAAGAATGGACTAACAGTTACCAAAGGGAAAGGGACTGGGGAAGATGGGTGGGAAGGGAGGGATAAGAGGGTAAAAGGGGCATTACGATTAGCAGACATAATGTGGGGGTCATCATGTCTGCTAATGTCAGAAAAGACAAGTAGTGATTCTCTAGCATCTCACTACGCTTGTGGACAGTGACTGTAATGGGGTATGTGGGGGGACTTAATGATGTGGGGAGTCTAGTAACAATAATGTTGCACATGTAATTGTAGATTAATGATACCAAAAAAATAATGCTCCTGGGAACTGCAGAGTGATCTCCTTCTCTGCCAAAGGATTTGCACTTAAGATCAGAAAGCAATAAACAGGACTTTTATGAAATAGTCACAACGTAGTGTTATTAAAAGGATTGTCAAAAGAAGTTTAAAATCCTGAGTTAAAGTAGCTTGGCCACACTCTTAACACATTACTCCTTTGTTTAAAAATAAATTTTCAAATTAGTTTTGCAAAATCGTTGGCATAAACCAATATTAATTCCTGTAACTATTGCCATACTACTTGGGAATAAGTAATTTATGCTTTATCTCTTACTCACTTCTGTGCAGTGTCTCCACTGACTAGGAACAAATAGGAAAACACCTAGAATGAATATTTATGGAACTCTTGCGTCCTAGTGCTTGTAACCAAAACTGCATACTTAAGATCCAGTAATCCCACTTGTAGGTACATATCCAAAGAAAACAAAATCAGTATCTTTAACAGAAACTGTACTCCAGTTCATTGCAGCATTATTCATGATAGCCAAGATATGGAAACAACCTATGTGTCTGGATGAATGGATAAAGAAGATATTGTGTATATGTAAAATGGAACATTATTCAGCCATGAGAAAGAAGGAGATCCTGCCATTTGTTACAATAAAGATGAACCCTGAGGGCATTATACTGAGATAAGTCACCCAAACAAAGACAAATAATGTATGATTTCATTATATGGGGAATCTAAAAAAGCCATCCTCATAAAAAACATAGAGTGGTATGATGGTTACCAGGGCCTTGGGGTGGGGAGATGTAGGTCAACTTTCAGTTTTGAGTAAGTTGTGGGAATCTAATATACAGCATGGTGATTATAGTTAACAAGGCTGTATTATATACTTGAAAGTTGCTAGGAGAGTAGATCTTAAATGTCCTCACAGGAAAGGAAATAGTGGTGAGGTAATAGAGATGTTAAGTTAATGCTATGGTGGTAATCATTACACATAGTCATGCACGAGTATATGTCAATTATATCTCAATAAAGCTGGGACAAATAGAATAGGGTATGTTTATAATAAAAATTTAAAAAGTAGATTGCTTGCGTTCATCAGTTATTACGTATAATAAGTATAATATGTGTCCCTAAAAACACTCATTCATTGATATTGGTAGTGCATCTTTACGTTCTAATCCAGAACATGACATTGTGATAGAGAGTGATAAAAATCTGTAAATATGTAAAAATATGTAACTTTTGCTCCATGCTATAAAAAAAACGGATTTACTTAGTCTTTATGCAATTTAAAACATGTTCAAAAGTACCTTTGTTTCAATGAAATTATAATAAAGAATCTAATCCTTTTTTCTTTTGCTAAATCCCAGAGCTCCATGTGTGGACCAAGACGCATCTTTACATTCAACAAAATAGCTAAATTTGTTATTTTTCAGTTAAAGATGATGTTTACAATCTAAGACAATGAGTCAAAATGCATATTGAAACATTTCACATTCTATTAAGACCATTTTAAAGAACTTTCTTTAGAATAATAGGATAAATTGCAGGCATTGCATGATCTGTGAGATACTCAGGAATTTCTCTTCTCCTCAGTTCACTACCCTTATCTCTCATCTGTTAACTCCTGCCTCATTCTTCATACCAAGGGCCACAGAATTAAAGTCTTTGGGGCCCTGACAGCTCATGTAAATGTGTGCTCACAGTTAGACCCTCCTCCCTGACTCCTGACTCCACCTCTGAATCCCCTGCCGCTGTAGAAAACAATTTTTTGGCATCTTGATAGCCTCTCCCTCTAAACATTGCATTTCTCTCCTTCTGGGTGTGAGAACTGATTCTAGCCCCTGAGACTTGCTGACCAAGGGCAGTTGCAATTGAAGTGAGCCCATCAAGGTTCAACCTTCAACCGACAGTGTGTGTGGAGGGGTAGAAGTCCGTGAATAAACGTCCCAGTCTCTCCACCATCCCACAGAGCAAACACTTCAGCAGTAGCTCTACATGGTTTCTCAGAGGGTCTCTAGTAGAATTGAGTCCCAGTTACTCGAAGTGGAAACCCACTTATTAGCACAAATCTTCTTTGGTTTTCTTTCTTACTGTTTCTGAACTGTACTGTTACTGCACTTTTTCATGTGCACTTCCTGGGATCATCACTCAAGTGCCTGTTCCCTGTCCTTCTGCTCAGGTATGCTTGACTTCAAAGGAGTGGTAAGCACTGTGCCAATCTACAGAATTAATAACCAACATAAAAGCATTGGATGTATTCTAAACAAACCACGGCAGGGGAAAGGGACGTCCAGCAGAATAGGCCCCTGGGATGAAGCTTTCTGATACTGAGTCGTTAGAAGTTCCCTGCATACATTATGTTTTTTTCCTGCCTCTGTGTTTTATTTCATGATATTTTATAATGGAATGTCTTTCCCTAGCTTCTTCACTTGGGAAAAATCTTATCCTTAAGCAGCTCAGACATTCTGTTTGAGAAACCCAGAGTCAAGTTTTCTCCATAGCAACCAACATGGATTTCATATTACAACACTTCTCACATGATTTTGAGATGATCTTTGTGAGCCCGTCTCCCACACTGCATTGTAAGTTCTTTGGAAACAGGGGCAACAACTGATTCACCTTTGAGACCCCATGATAACACAGTGCCTGGGATGTACTAGGCACTTACAATAATAAATGAGTTAATACTTTTTTTTCAAAAATCACTTAGATGTTAGGCAATGTTTAAAGTGATTTACCTGTATTAACTCAGTCCTCATGACAACCTCTTGAGGTAGGTACTATTATTATCACCATCTCAAAAATGAGGAAACAGAAGCTGAGTGAGGATAAGTGACCTACAGGCCACACAGTTGGTAATTTATGAGCCCAGGACAGGTTGAGGCTGGAATTTATTTTCTTTATCACTCTCTGTCGTTGTGCCTCTTGAATTAAATACCAAACAGTGACATCTAACTAATATGAAACACAATTTCCTATTGTTTTGCTAGAAATCTTGATATCTAATCTGGGCTAAACCCTGTTTCATGTCTCCACCTACTTTTTGAAAGAAGCAGCTTTACCTGAAGAAAACAAGATCCCTGATTCAAAAAGACATCTGCACCCCTATGTTTATCGCAGCACTATTTATAATAGCCAAGATATGGACGCAACCTACGTGTCCATCAGTTGATGAATGGGAAAAGAAGGTGTAGTACATATACACAAGGAATGTTTTTCATCCATAAAAAGAAAACAAATCCTACCATTTGCAACAGCTTGGATAGAGCTGGAGAGTATTATGCTCAGTGAAATAAGCCAGGCAGAGAAAGACAAGTGCCAAATGATTTCCCTCATTTGGGGACTATAACAACAAAGCAAACCTGAAGGAACAAAACAGCCGCAGACTCACAGAGTCCAAGAAGGTAGTAGCAGTTACCAAAGGGAAGGGATTGGGGAGGGTGGAGAGGGAAGGGCAAGGGGATTAAGGGGCACTATAGTTGGCACTCACAATACAGGCAGGTCACGGGGAAGGGAGCACAGCACAGAGAAGACAAGTAGTGACTCTAGCATCTTATTACGCTGATGGACAGTGAGTGCAATGGGGTGGGGTGCAACTTGATAATATGGGCGAATGGTGAAACCACAATGTTGTTCGTGTGAAAACTTCATAAGATTGTATATCAATGATACCTTAATTAAAAAAGAAGAAAAAAGAAGTAAAATTCTTTCTCAAATCAAACAATATTATTTACAGAAGCACCAGTAGGAAAATATTTTCAACACTGCATTCCTAAACATCATATGATTTGTAAATAATCAATATAGACTTCCTTGTATCCAGAAATTTACTTCCGATATGTATTTAACACTGCATGAAAAAGAAGATGCTCTCCCTAGGTATTACTGGCTTTTAAGGATTACTACTTTTTTGAGAAAAGGTTTAATGATTATTTATAAAATATGAATGATAAATGACCAATTCTCAATACATTGTTTACCTATGTAAATAAAGCCAAAATGTGGGGCTCTTTCCACACAGGCTGTTACTGGCAGTAGACTTGGTAAATTTCAGAGAACAAGCCTCCAGTGACACTGCAGGTCGTGTTTCCCACTGTGCGCATCCTGTTTCCTGTCCACAGTGGCTACAGTGGGTACATAAACTAAAATTTATGCACTATTTAATCTGCAAATGTTCTGTGTCCTTAGCCCTTAGCAATGAAAATATGCCAGTATCTTTTTCTTATATAAAACCCCCCTTCTCCATCAGACTTGAGGAAATTTTAACTATGATGAAGTTATAAATTGTTAATGTCATTTCTGCACTGGTAGACACCTGAAAATTCTTAAATCCAGATGAAGAGTTAAAGTTAGAACACACTGCCGTCATCTGATCAGAAGTCTACAGTACATATCCAAGATAAATTCCATTAAAAACAACTTTAAATGTATCATCTAAGTAAATTTGAAGAACTGCTTAAAAATGTAGGTGTTCTTTGCCAAATCTTAACTGAGAGATAAAATTTCTAAAAGCATTATCGAAATAAAATCAATGGGACAAGGTAAAGAGCTTTATTTTATTAGCCAAACTGTATCATTTAATATTGAGTTTTACTTTTTACTAACCTAAATTGTCCACAATCTCATTTAAGCCATTATTTTAGGTGCATGATTTATTCTCCACATTCTTCTGTTCTAAGTAAATCCAATAAGTAAACAGGGAAACTTTTTAAATGTGATGATTATTTAAAATTTTAACTTCTTTTATCTTTTCTAATAAATATTATAGTAAAAAGTAACTTTACCAAAAGCAGAAGAAAAAAGGAAAATTAAATGAAAGGCTCTGAAAATATATAGAAATGATATTTGTCTGTTGGTAACTGTGTTTACATATCTTATCAAATGCATTCTTTTTATTTTTCCTAAAGTCATTTTCTAATTTTGTTTCCACAAATCACAGCAATCTCTCCAGCATAAAAAACTATTCAATGAAGCAGTTATATTTCAGGTATCAGATAGATGACTTAATATTTTTGTAAGTGCCTACAAAATAATTCTTCACTTGTTTGGAACTGGGGTTTATCATAAGTGGGCACACTATTTTTTAAAGGCTTAAAAATCAGGAGTAAATTTAAATATCTGTTTGGCTCAATTTAAAAAAAATTGTTCTGAGGTATTTTAGGTTAAATTACCAAGTAGTATTTAATGAGAATACCTTAATCCTGAAAATTAAATGAATTTTCAATTTTATCTTTCTTTATACTGTATAATACCAGGGATGATTATGAAAAATCAAATTGAACGTTTCTGTGTCAGAATTTTCAACACTTTTCCTCATAGATTTATAGGTTTTTTGATTCGTTTTAAGTGTCAAAAATGAGGCAGTAGTATTTTGGAGTGCTCTGAAATATTTGAACAAAAATTTGTCCTGCTGATGGAGATTGGAAAGATAGAGTTGAGACGTTTTTGACTTTTATGGAAATAGTTCACAGTTTGGGTTTACTATGGATTTCTGGAGTGCAGTGTTACTACCAGAGACCTATGACCCTAAATATCTATGCGTACAAAGCCATGTGTATAAAATGAATACATAGAACGTCATCATACACTTCATGTTCCATTATCCAAAATATATGCATGCATGTGTCATGATGAATAATGTACAAACTTATTTAAAACCACTAGAAAAATCATGATAGTTTCTGTTGTAGTATATTTCTCAATCAACAGATGCTGAAAGTATCACAACTAGCTTGGTTTAAAATTGTATTGATATCATAAGATTTTGTGTTCAAAATATTTGCAAAACACTGGAAGATTTGCTACTAATAGGGACATTATTTGTATTATCAACTTCAGGGTATTGACTGTTCATTTTGAAGGTAACTTAGAGTATAATATTAATATGTCATTTTATTAAAAGAACCACTTTCTACCAGGAGTGGAGAAATGCAGGACCTGAATGGATTGTGGAGGCAAAAAAATTCTCTTCTTTCCACAATTACATTTTTTTTAGAGATCTGAACTCTAAAATTTAAGGATTAGCCAAAGAGATCATAGAGGAAACCTATGTGAACAATGAAATATATGTTTATTCAAAATCACTCTTACCTTAAAAATTATATATTGTCATTGAACCAAACTTCAACTATCAGATTATTTCATTTTACCCCCACCCTATTTTCTAGCCATTTCTTGTTAGGAATGTATGTATGGGTAGACAGAATAATGATCCTTGAAAAATATCTAGGTCTTTTCTCTAGAATTTATGGATATATAACATGGCAAAGGGAAATTAAGATAACAGATGGAATCAAGATTACTAGTTACCAGACCTTAAAGTAAAGAAATAAGCACGTATTATCCAGGAGGAATCAGTGTGAGTCTTTAAATGTAGAAAGAAACAGAAAATTAGTGTTAAAGTGATGCCATGAAAGAAAGACTCAAATAGACACTGCAGGCTTTGGAGGGGGCGAGGAGCAGCCTCTAGAAGCCATAGGATTTACCCCTAGTGCCTCCAGAAAGGAACACAGTCCTACTGACACTTTGATTTTGTCCCAGTGAGCCACGTCTTGGATTTCTGACCTCCAGAGTTGTAAAAGAATACATTTTTGTTGCTTTAAGCTACTAGGTTTATGGTAACTTTTTGCACCAGCAATAGGAACTGATAGAATATGCTAAGGTGTATGCATTTGGTAAATATGTAAGTTTTCATGAACATAGAAATAATTCAGGTGAAGTAACAATGAATTAGGCGAGCCCTTTCCAGCATAATTGCTGAAGCATAGTGATGTTTGTTGCGGAGCTAAACACAGTATAATGAGAGAGATGCCCTGCTTCTCCTCAGAAGCAAATATCTGAACCGGTAAGAATTAGGCAGGAAACTGGATAAGGTGCACCCAGTTGGTGGTGGTGAGCAAAGCACTGGGCCAAGAGCATTCGGTCGGGGCCACTTCAGGACCGGGTCATTGATTTTATCATCACACTGCTGGTTCTGAGATAGTGAAGACAGGTTCTGGCCTTTCTTATAAAGAAAACAGATTCAAAGACTAAACTCAGGACCCTCACTCCAACCAAAAAACAAAACAAAACAAAAAACAGTGCTCCCTGACTATTTCCATAAAAAAGGTTGAGCCATCTTAAAGGAATGAAGAAGCAGGACGTAACCTCAAGAAAGAATCTGGGTGCTAAAGGCTATGGAGAACAGGCCAAATTGGACTGCGCCATAAACGGACTCCAGGGTTGACTTTTCCCCTCATATAATATTAAAAATCATGACCAGGGGCAGAGATTGAACATGCCAGTGAGCCATGTTCTGTTATGAGGAAGCATGTTCTGCCAACTGTACTTGCACATCCGAATTCCTGAAATTCCTCTCCTCTACATGCTTAGATGTCCCACCAAACATCCTCGAAACTCTCCCCCCCCCATCTTTGGAGAGCTAGCTAGAGGAAACCCCTCTGTGCTGCCTCCCCTGCGTTTGAGCATAAACCCCCCACAAAGTCTTGTCCAAGCTTAATTTTGGGTCTGATGCTAATTCTTCTAGCACAGAACTCAAGGGCCCTAAGATGACAGCATTTCTGCACAAAGGCGGGCAGAACAAATGAAGCCACATGATTCATGGGCAAGTGTGAGTAATCAATATATTTTAGGACTTGTAGAAGAAATGCCCTGGGGGGGTGAGAATAGGAGTGAAATTAGAAAGGAAATTATGAATTTATTCCAGAAAAGTAACTATAATTTTGTTGTTGAAAAATCCCAGGTAGTCAAGGGTAGAAAGGCTGTCATATGATTTACATTTGAATTTGCCTCTCAGTGGATTAACAGAGGAGGAAAAAAAACCCTTGTTTTTTAAAAAGCGGCAAGGTAGAGGAAGGTTAGCTAGTAACTCAAGAGCATCTCAAGGTAACAAGTAACTTCAGTCCCAGGTCTGATATCCACTTTGTCAGGAGACCAATTTTGACAGTACAAAGTTGGTCAGGCCCTAGAAGATGGACTTCTGCAATCAGACTTAAAGGAAATTGATAATCAACTGGGAATTAGATTTATGTGTTCAAAACCAGAGCACTTTATCCCTGTGTCTTCTGTTAAGAGCGCTTCCTTCTCAGTCTCAAGGCAACTGATGTGCTTGAAAGCCCAAGTCCGTTTGATGCGCAGAGAATAAGAGCAAAGGAATTAGAGGGCCTGAAGAATATTTCATTCAGTCATGAAAAAGTTTTATGAACCATCCTTGCTCAAAAACCTAACTTTCCAGTGAGCTGAACACTGATGTCACTTGAAATTCTATTTCTCTCACTTCTTGGACTTGGGCTAAGCTGGAATGATAATGTCAAATTTTAGTATTTAAATCATTTTTATGAGCTTCATGCGAACCATATTTAAATGCAAAGTTATGAAAAATGGTTTAAAATATAACAAATATATTTTATTTGTTTTATATATTATTTTTAGTTTTATTTCTGTCTTAGGGATGAAACCTGGTCACCTGGGATTTGAGGGCTAACTGCCTTCATTAGGAATCCAGTTATAAGCAATACTTAATGTTGAATTTCTGAAGGAACTCTCTCCCCACTTCCCAGATACATAGTTATTTTATCTATTATTAGTTTCCTTTTCAGTTTTTAAATCAGCAAAATAGCCTAGACATACCTCACTTCAGCCATCTATATTCTAGCATTAAAAAAAAAGAAAACACACAAAACTTTTTTGATTAATCCTTAGGGAATGTGGATATGAAAGTCGCTAAGTTGTAAAAGCAGAGTAAAACTAAAACCAAAGAAGGTTTCCATAACAACAATTTTTCAAAGGTCATCTCTTCTACACACTTTGTAAGAATGATAAGATACTCATCACAGAAGGACACTTGGAGTCATAGGTAATCACTGATAAATGTCAGTATGTGCAGTCAAGACCACAAAGGAAATGTAAGAATATCACCAAAACAGCAGCCACTGTTATCTTCAAAAAAAGAGTAGTATAAACTGGTGGTCACTATGGAAAATAGTATGGAGATTCCTCAAAAAATTATGAATAGAACTACCACATGACCCAGCTATTCCACTTCTGGGTATTTATCCAAAGAATACAAAACAATTCATTTGAAAGATACATGCACTCCTATGTTCACTGAAGTATTATTTACAATAGCCAAGGTATGGATACAACCTAAGAGGCCACTGATAGATGAAAGGATGAAGAAGATGTGGTGTATTTATACAATGGAATACAACTCAGCCAGAAAAGAGAATGAAATCTTGCAACATGAGTTGACCTTGACGGTATTATGTTAAGTGAGATAAGTCAGATGTGGAAAGATAAATACTGTATGATATCACTCATATGTCGAATCTAAAAGCAAAAAACTGAACAGACAAAATGAAACGAAAACAAACCCAAAGATACAGAGAACAGACTAGCGGTTACCAGAGGGGAAGGAGGCTGGGGTTAGGCAAAATGGGTAAAGGGTGTCAGCTCTGCGGTGATGGTAACTAGACTTGTGGTGGTGATCACTTCGTAGTGTATATAGATGTTGAATTCTAAATCTGTAGGCCAGAAAATTATATATTAAGAAAGAGAGAGAGAGTGGTGTCCGTGGATAGGTGCATGCGGCGTTGGGACAGGATTTCATTATAAAAGCTATCCAGGTCTCTGGGTGAAATGTTCATGAAATTAAAAATAACAACAAAATTGTGTGGAAATTTCCAGCAGAGATGCCTACAACTTAGTTATTCCTGGCTTCCTCTGATATAACCTCCTATCTGTAGAATATGTGAGCCATGTGTACTGAAAGACGCCAACATTTATAAGTGAATATTACTCCACATGGCTTCAATGGAGTAATAAACATGTTAGAATAAGGATTTCAAGCCTCCAGATTTTCTGTCATTACTTTAAAAATTCTAATCGAAAATCACGCTTGTTTTATTTACCCATGTCTCCACTGAAAAAAACTGTGCCAACGACCAATTAATTCTTACCGCAGAACCTGCCAAGACGGTACAATGTTGTCTCTGTCCGTGAAGAGCTCTTATTCTGTAAGGGAGAAAGTCATACCCAATTTTTCACATGATGAGGCAAAGGGGGATTCTGAATTCAAGTTCATATAGTGTTCTTGTTTTTATCCCCTCTTGACTTTGGACTTCCCTAAGTATTCCTGTTCACAGAGTCTGCATTGTACAATTCTTTCAGCAATAATCCACTTTTATTAAACGGGAACCCCGTTGGTGTGGCAGTAAAGTGTGGAGGAAGAAAAACATCGTATAATCTTTTGATTAAATCTCAGTCATTTGGTGCACCTGATTCCTGAGGTTGTGACTTCCACAAGCATTTCTCCAGTGATAAACATTTTTCGCCTGCAGCCCCCCACGCCCTTCTCGGGCTGCTGTATTGCCGACTGACTTCCTTGACATGCTGATGCCAGATGCCTCTGCTTTTCCACTTTTCAATGAGACGGGAAGGCCGAAAGGAGTTCTCTTCCTTCAGCTGGGATAAAGTTTCAGAATTGGGCTCTGGAAAAGTTCTTTCATCTGGAAAGTAGGCTTTTATTAGGGAGAAAGCGCTGAGCATATTTCATAATGATTACTCTTTCTTTTTCCCTGCCCGAGCCAACAGGGGATCTTTCTTAGACTTTCACCATAAAGACCTGATAGGACTCCTGAAAGGAAAGCCCACAAACGTGTGGGGGCCCTAAGGCTGTGGCTCTCAGGAGTTTCTTACCCTCACACTAGTCTCCACCCAGGCTCCTGGAATTCACCAAAATTACCACTTATGTATTCCCAGCAGTTTGTGGTTCTAACAGCTTCTATTCCAGGTAAGCAGATCTTGTCTCAATTCCAGGTAAGCAACTCTCTGGATTTACTTAAGATTTTGGGTGGCAGTTTGCCTGTGACCTAGTTCTCTGATGGGTCAAAACACCAGTTTTTTCTTGTGCAAAGATAAGAGTTATGACTTCCAAGCTCTTTACATGTTCTGGCTGAAACTAGAAACCACAGTTCATTTTTGATGTACAATACTTATACATGCATTACTATTGTGATATAATTTCTAACATTCCCATTTAGAGATGATTTATAAGAAAAATATCCTTGTTTTCCTCTCTTTGAAGATGAAACATAAAATAGCAAAAATGTGCAAAATGCATCTGGGGCAAAACTCCTGAAATACAGGTAGAAAAATTATTTTGAACTTAAAAATTATATACAACATTAATAAAATCTCAGTAAAGATACAAACAGTGCCACTGCCCTGAAACCAGAGTCAGAAAAATTAATTTAAACAATGACACAAAAAAAAGATTAAATAAAAATATCCAAGAAAACCATTCAACAGAGGGAAAGAGACTAAGTCTACAAAATAGTTAACATATTATAAAGTCTCTACAGTTTAAAAAATGTGGTTGCTACATTTTTTAATAGGCCAAAGGACATAATCTAAAGTTTAGAAATCTCAAATTTGTGGAAAAAAGATTGCACTTTTAAAACATTATATTGGGACCAAAGTATAACCATTTTTAAAAGATAAATACAGAGCCTTATCTTGCTACTTACAAAATGATAAGTTCCAAATGCCCCAAAGATTTAAATATTAAAAATGAAACTACAAGTATTAACAGGAACCATGGTAAATTTCATTAAAACCTGAAAGAGTATAGAATTCTTGCTAAAATGTCTCCAAGTCCAAAAGTAAAGACTAAAATATTGCATAAACTTGGCCATATTAAAATAAAAACAGAATTTTATTGAAACATGACCTGGAAAACCAAAGCAAAAGACAGACTGTGGGACAAATGAAGTGTGGCACAAATAGAAAGGGCTAACACCCTTGATATTTTAAAAAGCTTTTAAAAATCAAAAAGGAAAAGAAAAAAACTCAAGGGGAAATGGCTATAAAAAGTGTTCATGGAAAAATAAATATAATTGCAATTTAAATAACATGAAACTATGCTCAGCTTCAATCATAGAACAAGGGGAAAACTAAACAAGCATTTAGAGGCATTTATGGAAATACTGGTGAAGTCTGAATAAGGTCTTGACATTAGTGGAAGAATAGTGAAATCCAAATAAAGTTTACTTTAGTTCATAGTAACGCATCAATGTTAATTTATTGACTAATGTACCATGGTTCTGTAAGATGTGAGCAATGGTGGAAACAGGGGAATAAGTATTTGGAAACTCCTGTACAATCTTTGCAACATTACTATGAATTTAGAACTCTTCAAAATAAAAAGTTTATTAAAAATAAAATAAATCTTTAATCAAATTTAAAATGTTATAACATATTGGGTCCTAGCAAAATTTTAGCAACTGAAGATCAGAAAAGAAGCCCTTTACATGACTGAAGACGAAGAACACTCTCGAGCTGTGCAGTGGAAGTGCACACTAGTGGAGAACTGTTGGGGGCTAGACAATGGAAGAAGGGCAGGCTAATGGTCTTTTTCCAGTTGCAGGTTAAAGCCCCCAAGAAAAAGGAAACTTGTAGGAGTCTAGTTAGTAACCTTTTAGGCACTTATCAATGAGCTTAAGGAAAGCCTAGCAGTTATAAAAATCATTCTGGTTTCAACTCTACCAGTAATATGCTGCCAGTGAGCAAGTCACTTCATTATTCTCATTCTTGATTCACTCAACTGTGGATTGAGATTCATCCATAGCTTTGATTCTATGATTTTACAAAGGCAAGTTTCTCAGTCCCTTTGGATATGTTGAATGAAGTTTTATATTTGACAGTGGCATAGAAAATTAAAATACATTGCCATGTTAAAAGGAAATAAAAATAGTTTTTGTCAGTATATAAAAATTTAAATTCTCACTTTAGCAAGTCCTTCAATGTGGTAAGAGGTGATTTATCATACAATTGCAATGTATATAAGTTTGACCGTAGATAGTTATGCCTTTAATTCCTAAAATATTCATCATGCTTGCCATAATATTACCTGCAAGTATCATTCGGAAGCAGAGTGCTGAAGGTGGGACTGCCCCGTGAACGTACCATCAGCCGGATCCAGATGGTGGCGAATCTACAGCCCAGTATTTCAACAGATAAATTTTAAGCAAAAGGAGGGGATTGATGAGGGACTTATTAAAAAAGACATAAAAGTCATATTAAGTTTAAAACAGAAAAGATAAATATACTATCAAAGGATGCATATTGGGGTTATAAAGCTAAAAATGAAGTGATTATTATGAAATTCGGGATAATAGTTGTCCATGGGAAGATAAATGATTTGTGATTGTGTAGGACTATGGGTGGCCTTCGGAGTGGGTGGCAAAGTACTATTTTTTGGCCTGAGTAGTGGTTACAAGGATGTTAGCACTTTAATAATTCTTTACAGCATCCATTTGTTTTTTGTGTTTTTCAACTTTTCTTTATATTACAATATGTAATAAGATCTTCATGTGTCACTGGAAAAATGCTGTGTGCTACACTTAGAAAAATGAGTAAGATAATCATAGGAATGGAAGTACAGCACTGAGAATTTAACCATTAATATTGTTAGTATCTTGATATGGCAGCGATGCAACTACATTTACCCTGGTGAGCATTTACTAGTGTATATAAGTACTGAGTCACTATGCTGTACATCTGAAACCAGTATAATATATCAACTATATTCCAATAAAATAAAATAAAAAGGAAAAATGAAAACAATATATTTTATCTTCAAATAAAAAAAGAAGAAGAATCTTCCTATAGTCAGCAGCTACAATCAAGTAGAAAAGAAAAGAAAAACAGGTGGCAAAATGAGTAACAGAAGCTTGCAATTCTTATTATGCTGTTATATGTTGCATACAGAGGAACCCAATGGATGGGGTGCTCAGTTTTGCCTTACTAAGTTATGAATGGCTTTGAAGAAGACATAATGCAATATTTAAAGTTAATATTCAAAACTAAACAATGTTTTCATGGACAAGAAAATGGAGTCATCTATAAAAAGAGGGCCAACTACTTTGTTAAAAATATTTTTAAAAAGGTAAAATCATGGCTTTCATACAAATGTAAAATAAATACATAAGAATTTATTTAACTCACAAGTTAATGAGGGAATCAGTAAGATATTACATATGTTTCAAAAGAGAATTCAAAACATACTTATTTTGGCTATTGGAAATATTAAAATGAATTTATGAATAGATACAAAATGTATTAATATCCATTGTGCAATAATCGAATACATCTCCACAGGGTTAATCTGAACGTATGTGAAGAAGCATGAGCATTACTATCAATGTTTAATAATTTATGGAATTGTAAAATACCTCAAAGACAATGAAAAGGGAAGACAACTCCAAAGTGTGAACTGGACAGGACTCTCAATAATCTAGTCTCCATTTCAAAGTCTGATTATTTTTCCTGACAGTATAAAGACTAGGTGCTGCAAAACAGCATGACCTGTTCTAAGAATGGCAAGACCACTGGACAGCTAGTGTTAAAAAGGTAAAAGGGATGAGGCTGGAAACAGTACTCGAAAGATGGACAGGGAATATTTCATGAAGCTAAGGGAAGACTTCTGTATGGCACTAAGGAATATGCAAATGAATTTGGATGGCCATGGTGGTCATTCCCTCTTCATTTTCTGTAGCTCAGGTATAATTTAACATAGCAGTTGTGAGCTCAGTGAGAGAGTACAGTAAACTCTGAAGGGTCTCTCCTTCAAATAAGGGCATTTCCTCAACCAGGACACTCCCTCTGATACACAGA
Organism: Phataginus tricuspis; assembly: GCA_029783875.1. Lineage (NCBI taxonomy): Eukaryota > Metazoa > Chordata > Mammalia > Pholidota > Manidae > Phataginus > Phataginus tricuspis. The sequence goes on along the minus strand of JAQQAC010002701.1, from coordinate 5,482,412 downwards.
TGCTATCTGTCCTCATTTCCTTGTAAATATTTTCAGTGTTGGAGGTGAAGGCTCTCTGTTGGGGCTCTTCCATGAAGGGCCAAGTGCAGCAATGCCCATAGCAAGCATGCTTTAATGTGGGATCATGCAAGTGTGCAAAAGCCGGTTTGTTTTATTGCTTCTCTGCCTGTGTTTCCTCAAGAAACCATATGCAACATTTTCACTGTGAATCTTAGCAATGTTTGTATCATTTCCCCTTTCCATTAGATGTAGTCAATGAATTTGTTCTCTAGAAGTAGTAGTAATATTTTATTTCAAATTGGCATAATCAAAATTTTGGAACAACTAGTGTGATCCAGTATTTGCACTGTGTAGCTATGTTGAAAAATAATCAAATTATTATAATTGACAATAGTTTGGGAATAATTATGGAAAGGGAAATTTGATTCATTTTCTGGTATGTAAGCTCTTTTAGAGTTTCCTTACTACTTGATAAGTAGTAGAACATGGCTGTTTCCTAGATAAAATCAAACAGACTTTCAGGTAGAATTAGACAATCAGCCCTTTATTCAGAAGATATAGTTTGCCTATACATTTATATTTTTCATTCAATCCACAGAAACAACTTTATCTCCCCCTTATTTCAATTTCTCTTTTCTTACAATTTACCCATTGAAGAACTGGACTGTAGTTTCCCCCACGGTCTAGATCTCACTAATTGCAGGTTTGTGGTGCAGTTCAGCATGTTCTTCTATCCTCTGTCATTCCTGCTAATTGGCCGTTGTGTCCAATGACTAGATCAAACTCAGATTTAATCTCTTTGGAAACACGTAAGTAGAGTATGGCAAGGCTATAGGAAGTACGTCAATGTCTGCTTATCCCTCTTTTTGTGATCTGAGCAGTCACTGAAGCTTAACACTTATATATAATCATTTGTTGTTGGTTTAGAAATTGGAACTTTAATACTATTATTCCATTATTTTATTTGTTAGGATATTTGAAAGAAATACTTTCTCTCATCTACTGTTCTGTTACCTATGGCAGAATAAATAGGAAAGGCAGGATAGCTGCTTAATTCTTCCTTTTATTAACCATTTTCATGATAATGGGTTAATTTCTATAATCCTCTGAAGGTAGATGTTTCTTTTTAAATGTCACTATGAACCCATAGTTTGATCTATTCAATCTATTATAATTATTATAATTTGATTCAAATGGTATCATTTTAGTTAGTAGAAGACTAGCAGAGTTGGCTCTTGAATAATTATAAATTGAGTCCATTAATCTTTAACAGCTTACTTTCTAACTGATATGACCAGATTTACCAGGCTCATCTAGCACACTTTCTGTTCAGACCTCAGCAATGTCTCCAATTTTAAATTGAGATTGATTTTATTAAGGAGTAACATTTCAAGACCACAATCTGGGTCTCATTGCCAATGCATTAATCATTGTATCCAGGTCTGTAGAGTAGAAAGAGGTAGGAAATATTTACAGGTAGGAAAAAATATATATCCTAGTTCCATCCAATATAAAAAGACTACAGACAATCACCGGCCCAGTAGCAACTTCCAGAGTTTATACTGATATTTGCAATCAAACTGCATGACTAAAGAGATTTTAATTAAACTCTTCCCTATTCCATCTATATGTCCATTATTCCACACTAAGAATTCTGCTTCTGAAGGACACAGGGAAGGATAAATTAGAACATCCACTAATTATTCACTTTTAAAAATTATTCTCAGAATGCCAGTACTAATGCTACCACACTGTGATTACTGAAAGTAAATAAAGTAAAGCTAGAAAAGCTTTCTTAAATACTCATTCTAAAAGTACAAGAAAACTAATTTCACATGAAAATAAGCAACAGGAATATATCAAGTTCAATTCCACGCAAAGTTATAATAAGTAAGAGAATAAGGAACATAACTGTATAAATGCACACATTCACAAAAGATAACTCAAACCCAACCTCATTTTAATGGGTTTTGGTTTCTCTTAGTGACAAGGAAAAGATGATAAGGATTCCAACTTTCAACTTAATATACTGAAGTTATAAACTAACTGTATTAGGCTGGAAAATTAATTAGAATATAACAGTTGGAAAAGGGTTGCTGAAAACTGATAAGACATTTATTGTACATATTATAAGTAGTCTACTTATTGAGAAATTTAAGAAAACTAATTGAAAAACTATGAGTAATTTTAAAGCAATAATAGCAATGACAAAATTCAGGAAAGTAAAAGAATATATATGTCAGGAAAAAGGTGACCTTGACCATAATGGAATAACAGACACAACACATTATTTCCCACTGCAAACAACTTGAAAACTGGAAAAAAAAAGGTATAATACAATTGTTTTCTGAAACTGAAAATAGGTAACATACCCCTGTGATCCTTAACAAAACAGGTGAAGTAGGCCATACAACTTCAACCACTTTCTTTAAAGACTTCAGTGCAGTAATGCAAGTCTCATTTAGAGACAGAGAAGTTTACAGGGGTGCTCCTTAAATAGAGCAAAAAGTACTGTTTTATGTTGAGGAAATAATGGTCTTAATATAGTGAGAGCAAGAGGGCCAAAATTTGCAAGACAAAGTACCAGAAAGAGCACAAGAAGTTTGCACAAGCTCAGGGAATTTGACTTTGGCTGATAAGCAGCTCACATGCAGGACTGACTACATGAGTTTGGCAAGGGATACCTACTATAGGATGTACATTAACAATACCCCAAGCTCGCACAGGACTGAGGGACATTCAAGTTATTAGCATCCAGAATAGAAAAGCTTTAATAATCACTCTGGGAATTTATTATAAGTTTAAAAATCATCACACTTTAGTAATTAAGAATAATCTAGACCCACCATAACAGAGTTTAAATAAAAGTCTTTAAAAACAAAGCTGATACTCAAATAACTTCTGGCTCAGACCCCATCACCGCTAAATAAAGACTAAGAATATTTTTATGTTTGATATCATAAAATTGAAAATGTCCAGCACCCAATAAACAATCACTAGATAGCTAAAGGAGCAGGAAAATATGCCATCATCAGGGAAAATGTCAGTATAAAAACAGATCCAGAATGACAGGGATGAATTTTCAGAAAAGAACTTCAATACAGGTATTTAAAATATGTTCAAGTACTTTAAAAAAGAGAACACAGTGAAGAGAAAAAAAATACAAATTATTAAAAAATGGAATTTCTGGAGCTGAAACAAAAAATTTATTAGATAACCTTAACAGATTAGGCACTGTAGAAGAAAGGATCAGTGAACATTGCTATGAAGACACCATAATGAACAGTGTCTAAGGTGTAGACAGCACAGAGAATGAAAAAATGGGGAACTTCTGCAGTGACCAGGGGGACAATGTAGGGGTCCACCTGTAATTAGTTTCTGAAGATGGGAGAATGAGAAGCAAAAAATGGAAAACTAGGGCCTAAAAGTTTCCAACTTTGATAAAACTATAAGCCCACAAGTCCTAAAAGCTTGACAAATTCCAAGTCGAATGAACGCCTTTCGTATCTTAATCAAATTTTTAAAAATCAGAGAAAAAGAAAAGAATCTGGAAAGTAGCCACAGAAAAAAAGGCACATCAGTGCTTAAGACCTATAGCGCGAATTTCCAGACTTCTTTGGTGGAATACTGTAAGTCAGAAGACAAAAATGCAACATTTTTAAAAGCACTGAAAGAAAAAAAAAAAAAAAAAAAGCAACAGTCACCCTAGAATTCTTTCCTATGAAAATATCCTTCAAACTGAAGATTTAAAAAAATTAAGAAAATCAAAAGCTACAGAAAATATTGCAAGTCTTTATGATAAAGGAAAGCAATACTGGATGAAAACTCAGGTCTGCCCAGAGGAGTGAAGAAAGCTTGAAATGCCAGTCATGTAGGTAAACATAAAACATTGTTCTTCCTCATTAAAAAATCTTAAAAGATAATTGTGCCCAAAAGAATGATTATTAGGTGAAGTCATGATGCAGAATCTTCCTTTTCTTCTCCTCCTGCTTCCACCTGTGTTTATACATAGAGGAAAGCCACCTGTCTCTCAATTCTCTTTCAGGCCTTTAACGCAGTTTACTTCTGTCCGTATTTTCACAATCTCTCTCTCCATAGTTGTATCAGCTTGTGGACAGCACATCTTGCACACAGTTTCAATAAATCTTATGATAAATAGTTCAGTAAGTTTATGTCTTTTCCTCCTCTGGATATTGTAATTCAAAAAAGTCTTAAGAACTACCTGATGTTCATGCTCCTCTGAGAGCCCCTTGTCTTCATTTACCTTTACAAAATTAAACCTTATATAAATAGAGTGAATGCTAATAAATACTAGGGGGCATCATGGGGGAAGTATAATCTGCATTGTCAGCATCTGTTTCCAGCCAAACTTGTCATAAAAAGCCCTCATGTATGATATCTTAAACAGTTTTCAGCCAAGGTGAACTTAAGAACATGTTCAAAATAAAGGGTTACTTTGCATAATAACTAAAAATTTAATTTCACTTCTGCAAATGTTTTGATCTCCTAGCTGGTACTCCTGATTTTCTCAAATTCAGTAGTTCAAGATGACTGAAAATAAAATAAATTTTCTTTTAGATTTGTTAACTTGTTTTGTAATATATACACTTTTGGAGGAATTAAAGCACTCACTACTGGAGATCAAAGGCTCTTGGACAGACTAAGGCATATTTCTTTTGGTGATCAAAGGTTCTGATAATTCTGGATCTCTTTTACTGACCTCTGTGTTTTCATAACAATAAATCACTTAATATCTATCATCTTTGGTTTCTTCCATAAAATGTAAGTTATAGGCCAGGTCAGTATTTCTTAATATTAAGATACCATGAAATGGGAAAAGAAGTGAAAGCTGAACCAAATTGGAGTCACCATTTCTTTGTTAATAAGGACATAAACAAACTACCAACTCTAACTAAAATATTTCATTGAAAAACATTTTAATAATAAAAAAGGCCGAAGGGCAAATTCAAAATAAGGAAGGCTTTCATACTAAAAAATAAATATATACTTTAAGAAAAAAATTACCTAATTTCTTTCTCATTTTCATCATGGACTGGTACAAATTTCATAAATGTCTAAAGTCATTCCATAGACCTGTACTTAAAAATTATGGAATGAAATACTTCCTATTGCCCTTTCAGACTGTAAAACTCTATGGCCTGTATTCCTATTTTGATACTATATATTAGCAAAGGTAATTAACATTACATACCACTATATCATGTATTTTACTGAATTCAATGAAATTAAAATAAGTAAAAATACATTTTTAAGAACATGGGGACATAACTCCTAATATTTGATGTAGTACTGCATCATGACACATTTTAACTCACACTACACATATTAAAGAACTTTTCAAAAACTAAGGAAATGACAGTGTCATTTGGGTCTATTAAAGCATCCTTCTGATTGCATAAACTAGAAAGAGAAGTTGCACTGTGGTAACACTAGTCTTTATCTCAGAGACCAAGAGTCATTTTGCAAATTTGAAGTATCATTTCCTTAAACAACGCAGGGCCAAACTGTACTTCTCTTCCTCAGTTCAACATTTTGCAGAAACAGAAACACAGCTCTTGACTTTTTTCTTTTTTTAAGCATTGCTGACAGAGTGGAGACAACTTTTTATTCTACCATGTATAACTATGGAATAGCATTAACAAGTGAAAGATGTAGTAATTTAGACATTTCTTCATTTTAGAGAGAGAACATGGAAACATCACTGTTTTTTTTTTTTCAATTAAGTATGTGTGAATCAAAAGAAAAAACTCTTTTTAAGTTAATACATGGTTTAGGGAAAGAAGAAACAAGCAAAGAAGCCAAAATCAGGTAAAATCCTAATTTTTAAATCAGCATTATACTTTTAAAAACATGATTGGTGTTGAATATTTGTTAGCACGGTTTATTAGAATATCTGGTTGAAAATATGTTGCTTATGCTGTTATAACTGCAAAAAATCTTTTTATTTACTGGGAGTAAAGAACTGTTAAATCTAAAGTGTTTTGATTTTTTTAAAAGTGCAGCAATTTTAACCACATAGAAGAACCAGCAACAATCTTTATTGATATATAATCTCAAATACTTTGCAGTCGCTGAAGGAAAAAAACAAATATATTTCACATATGCTATTCTAAATCCTCCATAAACATAGTGTTTAAATGAATTCTTTAGCAAGCCCACTGTGCGTGTGTGTGGGTGGAGGGTGAGTGAGAAGGGGTGTTCAAGTGATTACCAATCCCGAACTTGTTTGACAATGAGACAGAGAGATTTTCATTGTGATCCAAATTGTCCTGAAGCTAATGCCTTTTCATTACAGAGCTAAGGAAAAAAGAAACAGGCTAAGTCTTCTTGTACAGAAACCTGAGTTCCATGAAGATACCCACTCCAGTAAATCTGGGCACTTGGCCAGAGAAACAAGGTGAATAATTTTTAATTATTTGGGAGGAAATTTTGCTGATTCTATCACTAAAGATTTAAGAAAGAGAAAATTCAGGATTTCCATTTTTTTTTAAGTTACAAAGTAATGTACCAAAGGTTAGAGATCTCTTTTTTTTTTTTAGAGATCTCATTTTTAAAAACTAGGAAAATTCCATAAAATCAAGCCATTTTAATAGCTTGATTTAAATAATCTTACAAAAATGTAAAGGTGTTCTTTTAAAATTACATACCTGTCCATTTTAAGTGATGTATTTTGCTCCTTATAAACTGATGAAATACTCATTAATTTAAGAGTTTTCCCAATGTAATATTGTCATGGAGAAGAGCTATTTATCTCTTTCCTCAGTAATTTGAAAAAATGCCCTAGGTATAATAGCAGGTAAAGCACAAGAGATGTTTTGTAATTTTTAGCCATTTCTTTCATTCAAATAGAAATGGAATAGCCTTATATATTAGTATCATACAAATTCTTCCAAATATGAAATATGACCAAGAAAGTTCCAAGACAAATATATTCAACTCCCTAAATTACCAACAACTCTAAAATATTTGTGTTAAAATGTTTTATATATCTTATCCCTTTAAAACTGCATTAGTCAAGCTTCCTGTGTCTGTTTAAAAAAAAAATTGCTGCATATTGTGGTAAAAGCTTCAAGGAAATTGCAGTTGAAAAAGGTTTGACTGAAAGATACTGTCAGTCTAGGTTCTTCTATTTGCTTTAAGAAAAATAATTAACCTAATTTTTTTCTTTGCTTTTACCCTAACACATGATTATTTTTCCTTAAAAATAAGTTGTACACTGATGAGAATACAGTTATTTTAACACATGGTTTCTAATTCCAAAAGAAAGTTAACCAATGCTTTTGAAATTTCCAATGTAATATACAACTTTCATTATGTAATAATCAAAGGAGAAACTCTGTGAAGTATGACTGAAAAGAACAGTATTATAGTTTATGTTCAAGCAGATTCATAAACAGACTTTCTGCACACTTCAATATAAAACATTTTGTTTCTTGAACAGAGCCTCCCCTGAAGAAGCAGTGATATGGGGTGAATCATTTGACAAACTCCTTTCCCATAAAGGTTAGTGATATTTTCCCCAAATACTTTATTCTTTACTGGAGAATTATACAAACTATTCATATACCTATACAAAACAGGCTGTCATAAAAATTTAGTCTGATTGATAATCTGATCTACAGAAATAGCTAAGAATAGAGTGATCAACTAATAGAAATATTTTTTTTAAATATTTTCATCTTATTAAGAATTGCTTAGTGGGGTTGAAATAATATTTCTATGTGCTGTGATTAACATTTTAAATTTAAAAAAATGTTTTTGAATAGGAACCTTGTTTTTATTAAAGTCTACATTATCCATGCTATTTTTATTAAGTGATCTCAAATTTAAAGTAGTGATAAAATGATAGACATGCAGGAAACCTTCATGAAAAGAGGTTCTTTTTAATTTTCTAAGTGCTTCATCTTCATATCAATCACCTATTTTTAAAGCGGAATTTGTGGAAGAGTTGAGAATCAGGTGGGTATTTAAGGTGGAGCTTTGTAGATGTGGTGGAAAGTGAGGACAAATACTGAGTTCCCATTTAACTGTCCAGCTCCATGAGAAAAGCATGGTTAGGCACAGGCGGCCTGGTTGCTGATAGTCAGGGTCAAGTTACATAAGGCAGCAAGTGAGTGAGCTTCTTCGGTCTTCACTGAGTCCCTGACTTCTTTCAGGTAGCAAACTGACAGGTTTAACTGACGAGGCAATGAGTCTCAGTAACCACAGGATTCATTACTTTCCACACCGAGCCGAGCAGGGTCTGCTTAAGAAGCAATACTTTATCATTACCAAAAACCCACACACTTCCTGAAGCCCACAGCTTTTACTTGTGTCTCAGTTTCCTGTGCCCTACCACATTCTTTTTCTGAACACAAGCTCGTCCTAGCTCTTCCTCGGACCATTCCAAGATGAGGCTAGCCAGACTTTTCAAATAACTGGTACGCTAATGCTGTTTACAACACTGTCAGTGGGGTTCACATTTTAAGGTCTACTGGAAGAGGGGCTCGTGTTGCTAGGACAGCTGGGAATGCAATATTTGTGATTCAGCCTCAAGTATTGTGCTCCATGTGTTGAAACACCAGCTTATCTTTTCTTCTCATTATCTGTTTTTCTACTCCTTAATTGTCCATCTCTCTGACAGTCCTTGGCAACCTGTTAACGGCTCCTCTGAATTTACTGATGTAAGAATTCTATTTCTGCAGACTCTCCCTGGGTTTTTCCTCCTTCCGATGAATGTAACTTCTATCTCTGAATTCACTCAGAGAAAGAAAAGCTGTAGGTAGAGAAATGAACGCTTACATTTAGCCAAGGACATAATCAATGAAAATGGAAAGCAGTGGTTAAAAAAAGGAAGTTTGTGCTGAAAAACCATAACGTTCTTCTCCTTCCTTCCTTCACTTTAATACTCTATCACTTCCTATTGTGAAGAGTAACAGCTTTTCTCAACTACTCACCTTTCTTCATTCCCAATATCCAGTCCTTTCTTAACTGTTAGCAAAATTCTTGCCAAATATATGTCAGATCTGTCCATCCTCACTATCTTGATTCAGGTGTTTGTCAGTTTTTAAGACTAACTATGACAACTTGTGTAAAACTTTCCTTCACAATCCATGCCCCCCAAATTTGGTTCATGTCAAAAATCTATTAATTTCCAACATTTTGGCACATTGCGTGAAGTCTGTTAGTCTCTTTACCAGTCAGAGCAAGAAAAAAATAAGTAGTGGAATTCTTTTTTTTATTTGTTTGTTTATTTATTTATTTATTTGGGATTTGACTGTTATAAAGAACCAGATGTCGTTTCATCTGTGAATCCCCAAACTCAGCACATCACCTGGTAAACAGATTTTAAAACCAAAGTTTTTTTTTATTGAAGTATAGTTCTTTTATAATCTTATATTAGTGTCAAGCAACACAGTGGTTCAACAATTATCTATATTATAAAGCCTCCCCCCGACTAGTGCAGTTACTATCTGTCAACAGGAAGATTGTCAACATTGGCTGCATTCCATGTTGTACTACCATCCCTGTATCACCTGGTAAATATTAAGGGCTCAGATATTATAACCAAATTAGTTGCTAGGAAAAAATTAATTCCTTTGAGATTTGAGTTCTGGTTCTCTTTGGCAACATGATGATTATATAATCTTAGTTAATTTTCCTAATCACTCTGACTTCTAGCTTCCTCAGATACAAATGGAAATTAATAATGCCTTTAGCTCCAATAGAAATCAATGTCTGTCAAGATTAAATGAGATGATGGATAAGAAAGCAGTAACTGTTTGGCACTACACGATGTAAATGGTTACTGCTATTATGAAAAATAATAATTATCGACAATAAATTTAATAATATTTTTCTGTTTTCCAGGCTACTCCCAACTGGGAAACATCACTTGGAAGGTTAAATCTCAAATACAAATATATAAGCTGGATTTATTTCTTTAGCTTAATATATGAGTATTTAATAATTTCACTATACTCTCACAACACACCCAGAAAGAGAGGTTTAGCCAGGAAAATTAGTCCTATAGAAAATCTTTCCCTGGAATTCTGTAATCATTTTGTTTTACAAATAGTGAAAAACAAATGAAAAAAATGTAATCTGCTCTTATGTCTCCTTTCTCTACTGGTGGAGATATTTAAAAGCTGTATAACAGCAGCAATTTGAATCAAGAGGGGAAAACACAAATAAGACTAAATCAGCAAAGACCCACTTGGACATTATTATCATCACTCATAAGCAAAGTACTAATTAAATTACGTTGAATTCACAAAAAAATATGTTACTAGTATTCTTTTAACAAATCCCCCTAACAATTATTTTAAATGACACATTATTAAATTAAATTATAAAGTTTAAAGTCAGGTAAACAAAAAAGGCTTTTGGTTGCAATGATTAATTCAATTCACTTCTATTGACGACCCAAAGCAAAAAAAAAAAAAAAAAGGAAGCATACACACACTTTGAGAAAGATCTTGCTCTATACAATTTTATAGAGATTAAATATCAAAGTTTTTAGATATCAAAAAACTTGGTTAAATATCAAAGTTTCTCAAATTTCTATATGTCATGTCTATATAAAGGAAAGAGAAATTATATTAAATTTTAGCAAATGGAAAATGAAGTAATAAATCAAACAAAAAATAATAAAAATTTGATTATTTGGTTTGACAAAAAATGGCTGATATTAAAACCATTGTAGGCTGATTATTATAGAATGGAGCCACAGAGTAGGCGGTTCTTACTCTAGATTTTAGGGATTTGATCAAAATTCACTAGCTAGATAAGAGAAAGAGACTTTCCAAGCAGAAAGCCAGCATAGACTTGGGCATTTATCAGTACAATTTATTTAGAGAACTGAAAAGAAAATAGTTCTTTACTGAGAAAATTTGAAAAAGGAGCAGTGGCATAGGGTGACAGAGAATAGATGGGTAAGACTAAAACAGAAAAGGCATGGTGTTTGCTCTATCCTACAGAAATCATAGAAACCTAAGAGTGTTTTAATAATTCCACTATTTTATTAAGATTTAATTATTAAAATGTAATTTAATAAAGTCACTAATCTGAAAAGATATATGCCCTCTTATGTTTATTGCAGCATTATTTACAATAGCTAAAATATAAAACAGTCTAAAATATCCATCAGTATATGAAAGGTATAACTCCTGGGGGAAAATATTTTCCCAGCCTGGGGCAAATTTCCTTTGAAACCAAAATCAGTCAAAGGGAGAAGTAAAGTGGGAGAAATCCGTTTATTGATTACAAGCAGTCATCCACTTCTGCTCGCCCATGTCTCTCATGACCCAGCTGCAGAAAAGGGACCCCACCCAACCTCTCCAGTCCAGATATGCCTTTTCTTCCCCTTGTAATCACCTACTGCCATGGAGATAGACTACTTCTCTCCACCCCTTGGGAACACTTATTAATATGGAGATGCCCTAAGACCAGGTGAGAGATTCTGGAAATATTGCACTTATACCCACAAATGGATAAAGATTTGGTACGTATATGCCATGGAATATTTCTTCACCATAAAAAAGAATGAAATCTTGACATTTGTGGCAACATTAATAGACCTAGAGGGTATTATGTTAAATGAAATAAGCCAAGCAAAGACAAATACCATATAATTTCACTTTCATGTGGATTCTAAAAACAAAACAAATGAACAAAGAAAACTGAAATAGATACATAAACATAGAGAATACACCGGTAATTGCCTTAGAGGTAGGTGAAGGGGAAAAATTAGTGAAAATGTTTGATATCTTGATCTGGGTGATGGTTACATGAGTATATGCAAATGTCAAAAAATTTAAGGTGCATACTAGGTTATAAAAAAATGTAGCTTACCTCTTAAAATTAAAAAAACACATAGCAGATAAAATCTAAAGAAATCTAAACAAAGTATGGACTTTAATTAATAATACATCAGTATTTGTGCATTAATTATGACATATATATTTTACCAATGTAAGATGTTAAAAGTAGGAGCAAACTGGATATATGTATGGAAATAGTCCTATCTTTATAAGTTTTCTGTAAATCAAAATCTATTCTAAAAGAAAATGTTTAGTTAAATAAATGAACTACAAAAGTGTTATTTAGCAAATTTTAACACAATGATCCATCAATAATTTAACTTCTCTTCTGAAAGAGACCCTCCCTTCCCCGAAATAACTCAGGGAGGCACAAACCCACACAAGAGATTTTAATGGCTGAAAGAGAAAAATGGCTGTCTCTATGTAGAGAGCAGCAGCTCATGGGTGAGGGAGCATGCTTTTGAGGAGTTGGGTTTGGTTGTGTCCTGCTACAGGGACGTTGGTGATTGGGTCTTAAGGGGTGGTGTGACCATCCATCTGGACGTTGGTGATTGGGTCTTAAGGGGTGGTGTGATCA